>JAQGAZ010000234.1:0-80141 GCA_034692225.1 Polydesmus complanatus | reverse complement strand
TTTTTTTAAGTGTACCGGGAGGGGGCGCCAAATCTAGATTTGGCCCCGGGCGACACCTTCCCTTCGCACGGCCCTGCAAACTACAACCTCGAAAAGCGTGTACAATTCTTTCTTTTTTTAAAAAAAAAAAATGAGAGAAAACAGCCTGCTTCTTCAGTTGCGAGTAAAAGAATACTCTCGTAAAGCCTCGCAGTAAATTTTGTCGGCTTCGCAAATAATAACGCTACTGCAAATAGAATAACGTCTTTCCAGACATTACACTTCCTGTTTGTATTCAGCTGTTGAAGACTTAAACGCGCTTATAGTCCAACCGCAATAATAAGCTCCCACTAAAATTGAACGTAGTTGTAGAAGGGGAGGAAAAAACGGATAAAGTTAAATCCTTCAATAAACTAAACCTAAAAAACAAACAAACTCAAAGAATGGGAAAAAAACATACTCGAGCACCAAAAAAAAAAAATAATAATAATAATGCCTAAGCTTAATTTTCTTTTAAAAATCCCTCAAAGATATTTAATTGGGCACCATTCCGATTTAAACAAAAAATGGCACTAAAAGCATCAATAACTTGATAGGTAACAGTTTGGAAAACAAAACTTAAAACACGTACAGGTGCATAGTGGCATTGGGAATATTAATATAGATTTTAAATACTACGGCCTATTTAATCAGAATGCCAACAACTGAACAACCACGATTTTATAACCACATACATTGGCGTAAAATTATTTAAATTGGCGTCAATTTTTAATTAAATTCGTATTATTTTTTATACAAGTTATATTCTCGTTCGCGGCATCAACGCACCCAGCAAATCGCATTATACTCACTCACTATGCGCTGCATTAATTACAGCTTGATCGAGCCCACCTTCATTTAGAATATTCCTTAGTTATTTTGATAATTTTCACGAACAGTACGGTACTGTATATAATATTTTTTTCTTGACTATGCCCTTAGTAAACACTAAGCCCTGCCGTTTAACTGATAAGCTTGCAGTTTTGAAGGCAGGTCGGTTTTACGCTACACCAACTGAAATCTTACTTTAAGTGCAGTAGATATACTCGTAAAATACTTTTACCCGGAACTATGGTTTTGTTAAACCGGAGTATTTTGTACCACGTAGTGTTCGTTATGCAAAGTTATATTTTATTATTTACAAGCGATGATTCTAGAAATTAAAGAAATACACCTAATAAGCACCTCATTTTGGAGTATTAACCGCACAAAATGATATTAACTTAATAAAAGTGCTATTCAATTTCAATACATTTCCAGTTAAAAAAAACTTAACTTGGCCAATTAATTTCCTCGTAACTATACTACATTCATAAAAAATTCAAAACAAAAAAATATATTTCTAATAGAAAAATTAAATTAGTCTCTTAGTGATTTACGCTTCATGGATGCATAAACATGTAAATAAACATATTTTAAAAGTGATGAATCTCGAGGTTGTAAATATTTATTGAAAGATAGAAAAATCTAAAATATGTCAACCCAATAAAACAAGTTTATGAAGAAAAAAAGATGATGAAATAAGCGTATATGTGAAATTGAGTTTCTTAAACGTGATTCAATAAAGATTTTGAGAGAAAAGAGGAAGAAAGGATGGGGGAGGGTTAGCATCTGGTAAATAGAATTAAATACCGGTGCCACCACTCTTATCGAATTTTCATACAAGGGTTTTACCGTATACTCCGTATTATTTAGGTATATCGATATTTGTAAGTTCCGCAAATATACATAACAGCTTGTATGTTTCCTCATTTTTTTAAAAAAATATTTAAAGGTACCGGTACTAAAAAAAATTTAAGAACATCTATATAATCCACCTTCAAAATTTCAAATCTAAATGCAAATACCCACCGAAATGATTAGATAAAGCATTTACCGAAAAGAAGAAAAAAAAACAACGACAAAGCTTAAAAAATAAAATTAAAAAAAGAAAAAAAAAAAATCAATTAAATGTCGAAATGACACGCGCAAATAAGACGGCAAACGATAATAAAAATTCGAGTCTTGAGGCCCTTTCAGTGCTTGGTGTACGCGCAATCAATGGCGAAAGTTCTAATTTATTTTTCTAGAAAAAGGAGAGATAATAAAAAAAAAAAAAAAATTGATAACAACAATGGTTGAGGCGAGAAGAAAATTACTCATCTGCATAATTACCATTATTGTTGGCGCTATTACTCTACCTTTATTATTTAAATGAAGTCGAAGGCTAAAAGAAAAATTTTCACTCATCAACATGCGACGCGCGTCTGCTGCTGCTCAACCAAACCCTTTGCTATTCTAAGCCGGGAAAACTTCTTCAAATTAGCCCCTTCCATAATTTATAGATATCTGACAGGATGAAAGCGATCAAACGCTAGATGGAGTGCGGCGTGAATGAAATGTGCGAGAACTGCTGGAGATAACATTTCGCTAAATAAATTATAATTTGTCATCCTTTCGTTTGTGTTTCATTTATCCTAAGTGGATGGCGCTATTTCAATTTTATCTTACGCGCCGCCAGACAACGCGGATAGAGAACGAGTCAATTTTAATTGATAAAAGAAAATAAAAAGTAAATTGCAATGCGTATTTTTTTTTTTTTTTTTTTTTTGGTTTGTTCTTCTATTAACATTAAAGCAAGAGGAAAAGGTTTTAACAACATCCGACTTGAACGAGAAATGGTTTGCAATCTCTCGCGAACCAGTAACGGTTAACTAATCGTTAACAACTTTAGAATACTATTATTATTACTTTACGCTAAAGAATTAAGAGAATCTGTTTTAACTAGGTAAAAGTTTTCACGAACCGAAAACAAAAAACGTTTGTTCATAAAAGTAATTGTTTTTAATAAATTAAGTACCGTACCGATAATAGCGTCGACGTCCTTTTAATTTTTAATTAAGATAAAGCTTCGGGTTTAGAAAAAAAAAATTATTATTTAATTAAATCCCAAAAGTTTAATATAAATGAAGAAAAAAAATTTAAGAAGCTTCTTAAATAACTATCAATAATAAAAAATGAAATTGAATAAAAATAAGCTATAAAAAAATACGAGTAGGTACTACATATTATAAAATCTGAATGCATGTACAGGATACGATCTTTTTTTTTAAAAAAAAAAATACAAATCTTGTTTTAAATATTAGTTATACTGTATGCGTTGTTTATTTTAATACCAGTATCAAACTTTCATTAAAATATAAAGTACAACATTAATTTTGTATAAATTTCCTTATAAAAATACGATTTAAAGTAGATACCGGTAATATTAATAAACAAAGTTCGGTACTTGGGTGAATGTAGCCTACACCAAGTGATTATATATTGGCGGAAGCACTTAGTAAAATTAATATGTTAGGTACATGTAGTGTGCTGTTATCAACGAGTAAAATGTTAGAAAAAAAAAGGATAAATCTATCTTCACGAATGAATTCCTTCTCGCGACTCAAAAATTAATTCTGTCAAAATAACTTAAATGTATTTCGCAAAATTGTAAATATCCTCTTTTATTACGAACCCTTTCTCATGGTCATTAAGTCGTAAATTATTAAGTATTGTGCAGTATACTGCACTACAGAACTAAAAATAAAATTTTAATGAAATTTTAATCTAATGCTTCACAGTCAAAATTTGAAGTAACTTTAATCTCAATCGTTTTTGAACTTTTTTAGTCGCAAAAACAAAATAAAATAAAGCTCAGATTATCTGTCTTTAAATTAATTGTCCATGCATACTAGTTTGGGGGTCGTTTTGGGAAACTGCTCAAAATTGAGGAAAGTGCTTTTAAAATCTTAAAATTTTAGTAAAAAGGTGGTCAATTTTTCTCAAACAAATTTCCCGCTTCGCAAATTCGCAGAATTATCATTAACTAAATACTGTACTGTAATTATTATCTAAACAGTACTGTTGCAAGAGCGAATGATACCATAGTAAACACAAATCACCATTGTCATGGCGTCAGATTTGAATAAACATCGATTTGAGTTTAAATGTAAAATAAAATTTATATACTGTACAGTACATGCATATGAATCCGGTAATTAGAAAAATATTTTCTAAATGTCATATCCAGCTCGGAAACAAAAGGTTTGAGGGGAAAATCCACAATGTAATTTATAAAGAAAAGGTTAATGCCTTTTTTTAGTATTCAAAATAAATAATATTTCCGCATTGGTTCTTAAAATATTACAGAATTCCCTATGAATTTCAAATATGTCGCAAATTATATTTAAATACTTCAATAAGAAATATTTCCTTTTATTACTGCGTATGAATTTCAAATTAATAATTTCTAATTTGCTTTCTCAAAATGCTTGTTATTATATAAAAATAAATATTAAAATACAGTGTATTATTATATCACTAAAATAATAAAGTACTGTACCGGTAAATATAACGGACAAAACAAGTTCAGCATAACTTGTTATGGAATTTTTCCCGAAAATCTTGTTACTGTACGTGACTAAAATTTATTCAAATTAATACGAAAACGTAATAATACGTCATATATCGTTCAATACAGTAGTTTAATAATTTTGTTAACACCAAAAACGCACTCTAAAATCTCAAATCGAATCCAATGTAGTGTTTGAAAATGCAGTACGTCTTATCAACAACAAAAAAGTATTCCCCACATATTATGATAGAATAAGATGTCGAAAACAGCAAAAGTGTCAGTGGTTGGTGCCATGAATATTAAAAAAAAACAAATAGCACGTGTCTGCAAACCAGTACAAGTTCGTATCGGAAATAGCCATTCCATGAAATAGAATAGTCAACATCTCTCTTCCAATACAATTCCTCATTCTCAGCATTACCCACCCACCCACGCAAAGCAAACAACAACGATTTCAATGGAAAATACACGTGTAAATAAGCATGGTTATCTCGTATTGCATTATACTCTATCGATTGAAGACTACAGAAAACAAGGCCGAATAATTAATAATACCGGTAACGGTACAGAAATTCTGTATTGTGGTATTAGTATTACCAAAATCTGACACATTTTATCTATCGGAAAAGCGTTTTCACTTTATAAGTGTAATGTTCTCTTTTTCTCTGAAAAGAGGTTTGGACTGTACAATTATTATGATTGTACTCAGTGTATCTCTAGGAGTCTAGATGACAGGTCGAAGACCAGAGAGAAGGGGAAAGTGCATATAGGGATCAAGCAACGGTTCAAGATTCGTGCAAATGTACAAAAATTAGCTAAACCTTTTAATGTGCAACAAGCTCGTATTTCAGCAATAAGATAGTAATAAATTAAGTGAGATGAAAAATTCACAATCACTTTTGCTCGTTTCTTTCGTTCTTTATGTAGCTAATAGTTTACTAATAATAATGTGGCCGGCTCAGAAGCATCCAAAAAGTTGTGTTACTTGCCAAACTCCAATATAACATTTGCGTTTTTAATACAATTTAAAATTCGCCAAATAAATTTAACACCAGCCGCGCTTTCTTCAGTAATTACTAATATAGGGTGCATGGGTGGGGGGCAGGAAAAAGGAAATTTATTTTCCCTTTGGTCCTCCAAAATGCTTTATTCGCCCTTGGTAAATAGCAGCTTGGTGTGGCTATCACCGAAAGAGAAACCCTTATTGGATAAAGTGTCACAAAAATATCGACAAAAATGTCAAAATACATTATATCTTAAATATAACAAAAAAGAGGTAATTTGTTAGATTCCCTGATTTATTTTTGCTTCTTTACATCCTCTTCCTTTTTGATGTGATCGCCTATACACCACTTCCTGTTTAGAGGTTTCAAGGATTGGGGGAGTTTCGGAGGCTAGCCGTAGGCGTCATAAAATAGCCCAATAACAAGATTTAGAAAATCGGCTAGAAAAATTTATGCGGATAATTTGTCTCATCTCTTTATTTGTTGCGAATTTACGACACGAACGCTTTTATCTCTCACGTGCAACATGTAGAACAACAGATGACAATCTTTTCTCCTATTGAATCGAAGAACGAACCGAGAGCAGAAGCACGAGTAAATGTAAGCAATACCCAAAGGGGCTGGTTACAATACGACATATAACACAACTCTTCTAGCAAAGCATTCAAACGAGGACACACGAATTTTTAACTTAGAAAAGAGATTGAGACTCACTTAACACTTCAATGCTTTACTCTATCATCAGGGGAAATTCACATGCACTCATTTATTTGCTTTTGATATATCTTGAATCAAATGCCCCATAGTTATCTGAGCACATCGATTTCTTACAATTCCAATTTCAATAGCGTTTCATAGAAGCACTTTTTTTTTTAGTATGAAACGAATCCCCGAAATGTACATAACAGAGTTTCGCCTGCCAAAAAATTGATGTTAATTCAATAAGATTAATATTTAATTACCACATTTTTTTCATTTAATGGATGTCGAAAACCCCTAATTAAACTTCGAATTAACTAAAAAAATTAATGAAGCGAAAGCCGAGAGCTTTTATTATAAATAAAGACACGGATTGTATAGTAGGCCTACCATTTGATTAAATTTTGCTAACTGGAGCAAAATTTATTAGATGAAGGTGTTAAAAATACAAAATGCCATTTTCGCATTATCACGTATGTATAGAATAAGGGCCGCAAGTTTATTTAAAAAATTTCGTATTCCTTAAGAAAGGAAAATGTTACCATAATCGTTAAATTTAGTTCACGGCTAAATATTAGCTTCGTTAAACTGCTCTGAATTTGATATAGACCTACTGAGCAAAACTGTATAGACAAATTGAGATTGTAAAGGATGACAGCCGAGTTTGCGAAATGACACCTTCAACTTCTGTACGTGTACGAGGAATGTGCGATGAAAATGTACGGAAATTTAACTTGCAAGTTTTTCCTATACGATCGAGGTGAACTCGCGATTTATCAGACAAAATACAATAATTGAATTACGCCGAATTATTTTGTTAAGAAGAAAAAAATTCCAATAAACTGGATAAAAAAATTGGAATTAAACTGACATCGTCTTGAAAATTACGTAATTTAATAAAATACAGGTGGAGAAAATGCAGCGTTTGACTCACTATCTTCTTTCAATTTTTTTTGTTTGGTTTTGTTTTACTGCTCTAATTACATTTTCAATGCAAACTAAAAGAAATATTTTTCCGGAAAAAAATATCTCAACAAATTGCTTACTCTCCTTTATTAATGGATACTGATTAACGTCAGGAAAATTACTACCGCACGTTGGTGATTGAAATTGCTAATAACTTTTTCAGAAAAAGAAAAAAAAAATTCTACGTCGGTTTTGTTAGAAAAACGTATTTAAACAAACAATAGCTTTGATAAAAAAAAATCTATTAATACTTAAATTATTTTCATTAACACTTGTTTTCGACTTAGTCGACGTAGAAAACTTTCTTCTGGCGCTGTGAAGGAATTAAACCTTCCAAATTAGTCAATAAAAAACGTCAAAGGCAAAATGCACCGTAGCTCTCGTCGTTAATTTCACTGTTTCCCAATCTTATTCAATGTGATCGACATATTTCCAACAAATAAAGCGCTTTAAATACGTCGGCAAAGGGCCTGTTTGGTAAAGATAAGGCTCTTTCATTTTTATTATTTTTAAAAAAAAAAAAAAAAAAAAGAACTCATCTTTCGTTTCCGAAAGCTAATCACTCAACAGACTATTGAAAAATAATGCTGAATGAAATGGCGTTCTCGCCCACGTCGATTGGCAGCTTTTCAAATAAAATCCATACTAACAATAATCCTGATTTGTCTGTAGATTAGATCTTCAAAAGAAAAAAGCTTCCTCAAAACAAAAACAAAATGCCGCTTTAAAAAGTAGTACGTAATGTCAAATTCAAATAAAGCCCTTGGCTAAAAATATTTTGTGTAAATATTCTCTCCGCTGTATATTATTTGCTAAGCTTAATTTAATAAAAGCCTCAACAGTTGTAACAATGCTAAAAGGAGGAACTTTACCGCTAAACACTTTTGTCCCTTGTGGTGACAGCATTAAAAACACAAAAACAAAAACATTAAGTTTACCTAACTAAATTGCAAAAACTGAAAAGCTAACTTCCACTCAAATCTTTCTTCGAATTGATTGTCAAAAATAAATCAAATGCATTTAAAAAATGCATGTCACGCCCAGAAAAGTTTACATGTTTATACTACTATATATAATATAATAATGCCGTACTGTATAAAACAAGCAAATAAAACAAACTACAACTGTATTATTGCAAGACACATTTCTGATTTTTTAAAAACCAGATTAATTCTACATAGAGATATAATTTACAACTATAATTATCATACTGTATTTAAATGACGCTAACTAATACGGTACCGGTAGTTTAAAATCCAAAATTAATTAAACATTTCCCTAATTGTTTTATCTAAAATAGTGTTGATCGTAACCATCAGCGCAGTGTCTGTTCTTAATTAAATATTTATCACTTAAAAGTAACATCAACACGCGCCTAAATCGAACTCAAAACAAATTGAATAGCTCAACGGATAAGATCCGACTCATCTTCTGTCACACATCTTATTTTCTACAGTAACAGTGAAGAAAAATATTGCCACGAATCAAAAGCATCGGGTGCTAACGTTTCGATCAGTTTCTGGTTCAACTACAAGCTAGGTATAATAATAATTCAAGAACATTTGCATATATACACAATTTTTTTTTTTTTGACTGTTTCAATTCCAACTTATTCAAAAGCGATGCTGAATATTCAACAAGTTGAAGAAAACTGAATTCGTAATAGATTTTTCTCTGTTGACGCGGGTGAAGAAAGGGAAAGAAAAAGTATAAATCCCAGAGAGACAGTCTTGAAATGAGTACAGTATCTTCATTTTAAATAAAGAAGCGACATTTGAATGGGAAAAACTTTCTCTACTCTTTGATCTTGAGAAATGATATTACAGATTTGAGAAAGAAAAAAAAAGTAAGAGGTTAAATATCTAGCGATTTTAAACCATAAAAAATATTATGATAAAAAATCTCTAAAAAACATACACAATAATCAAATCAAAGTTATCGATAAAACATTTAATTCGAAAGCAATATTTCATATCGTTTCATTTTAATATAAAAAAAACCATACGAAATATTTTAATTAAAACTCGACGGTTAGCCGTTGAAAAAAAAATTAACCGACATCGGAGCTGACATTTAAATATACTATCAGTTATTAAAGAAAAACTATTTTTATTTCAATATACTGTGATACACCCAGTAAATTTAATTTTTTCAATCCCCGCTCTACTTATTCAGATAAATAAAAGTGAAAGATCTGCTGACTGTTATAAAAACTGACTACTGCATTAAAGAAATAGCCCACGGTATGACAAAATACCGTACAGTATTAACAATTTTTTTTCTCGAGTTTCTCGCGCTATCCATATTAACAATAAAATCTCTTTTATGATTTTAACTAATTTTGATCTACAACGTTTTATATACGGTACTGTATATAAAAAATGCCTACTAAATACCGTACCTACAAAATTAAAAAAAAAAATCCCGGTAGAAGAAATTAAAATATTTATAAAATACAAACATTCTTAATGAAATTTTTTTAAAAAAAAGTTATTCAATTAAAATTTCGTACATTTGGCATGTAATTAATAATTTGTCTAACAAAAGTTTACGTTTGCCTGGCGGTATGTGTTTTCAAGTTCCATAGATATTTAGGTTAAGTGAACTTGAATTCTTTCATTAACATTACATTACATTGTACATCTAAAAATATATCTAGGGATATACGGGAAATAACCTTCAAAAATAAAAAAAAAATAGATGTAGAATTTTATGTAAACATGTTTAGAAAAAGTTTTAAAATTGAAGAGAATGTAATAAAATTATGCTATAATTTTATTCTTGTTCATTCTGCTATTGCAAAAATATTTCTTAAAACAAAATAATATCTAATTTCAAAATGATTGCATAACTATCGATTATAAGGGATTAATACATCCTATATTACACAGTACATGTACTGTATTAGTAAAACTTACCTTGGTAAAGTGAACGGAAATTCATCCATCAATATTTCACCAAGGAAAAATAAAAACACATACCGGTATAGGTACTGTATTTACCAGTATAACAATATGCGGGGGAAAAGGTAAAAATTAATTTAAAAAAACTAATTCATTTTATGCCAGCATAATTACATTATTTAAAAAAATAAAATTGAAAAATTGAATGAGAAATACATTTTTGATTTTAATCTAGTGATTTTAAAACACTATTAACTGATACCGGATATCAAGTTTTCAAATTGATTAGCCTATACTGTATCTGCATAATTTCTGTCGATAATATTAAGATCTACATGTAGTTCTACTTTTGAAGAACTTGTTTTAAATTAAAACTTTTGTATTTCTATTAAATGTTATCTGAAGTTCATCCCATCTCAAATTTTAGCGCAGGTACCAGAAATTTTTAAAATCGTAAAAGCTAATGATTTCTACCTTTTGTAGCGATTTTATCATATTAATTTGTCTATTTTGCAATTTAAAAATACCGTAGCTCGAACAGTTGAACAGCTTCACACATTCGTTGTGTGGGCGAATGTTTGGTATAATTAGTGCAACAAACATAAAATCTACACTCTGGAGAACTCCAGAGCCCACACATTAAGTGCCGTTCATGATTTGTTTGATAGTCGTTCGCTTACAAATGCGTATGTTTGGAGGAATAGTTCGCAGTACTGAACAAACGTTCATTCTTGTTTGCTCCAAAAGCGGAAAATCAACGCGTATTAAAGTGGGAAAGTATTTCGCCTCCTAGTCACATAAAGTTAATTGAGCAAAACCATTTTTTCTACAAGTAATCTTTTGAAATGGAAAAAGCAGATATACTCGTATATCCTATGTTGTTTTAATGTTTAGTCTTTTTAAATTTATTTAAGCGTTACGTATTACAAGTAACGCATTTAAACAAAATAATTATCCTGCAGTTACATGTATTATCAAAACTCATATTTAAAAAAAATAAAGGAAAGCTGAATACTAGTACTGGTCTAGATTTCATTTTTTACATGTAATAGTAATAAAATCATTTCCTACCTTTATACAGCTTTGTTTGAAACTCAGGTTGGTTGCCAGCAAAATATACATGAGGACAAGATGAAATCAAAAATGGATCATCGTCATAATAAGGGTAAGCACCTAAATAAAACGATTTTGCTAAAAATTATGGATAAAAAATTACACCAATTAAACTTACTTAAGGTATCAGGAGACGTGGGGGCAATATGTCCCCAAATTAGCGATTTTTCCAAGATATCCAATGAATTTGTTGAAGAGCTATAACGACGAATATCATCAATATTTTGACCAGAGCTACCAAAAAACCTAAAATAAAGTTTCAATATTATATATTAAGCATAAACGTAAGCTTACTTTAAAAAATAATAATATATGTTTACTTTTTATTATGTATGTTTGATTCATAAGGATTAGTGACCGCATGTAATGTAGAATATTTATAAGATTTAGGAAACATACAATGATGAAACGGTTGTTGAGGTAATAAATTATTTGCAGGATCAAATTCACCAGGCAAAATATCAATTTCAACACTTCTCTAAATAATAATAAAAATCGACTATGAAATTTATTAATACTTAATTTTGGCTTATTATTAAAATAATTACCGCTAACTGCTCCAACATTTCATCCAAACTTTTCACTGCTTCAACACTACCTGCTCGAGTGTCTTTGGTCAAATATTTAGCCTAAAATTTAAACATATGTTAAACTTGCATACAAACTGAAAAAATTAAAAATCCATTTACCTTAAATGTCGAATCTTTATCTTGTGTAACTTTGCTCAGCGAATTACCGGCAATTATTACTCGAACTATTCTGGACATACATTCTTGTTCACATTCGTCTCCCAAAACACCCGCAATTGTATCAATTAATACTTGAATGTTAAATAAGGACTTGGCGTTGTTTCCGAAATTCAATCCTGACAAGATGATCACATATCTAAATATTTTAAGCTTTATTTTATATACACAAGCACTGTATTGAATTTATCAAAATTACCGATCATGATTTGACATTTGTCGAGGGAGATTTACGGTCACATAATTTTGAAGATTAGCAAAACAATAATCTTTCACGTTAAATTTACCACCTTCTAAAGCTTCACCATATACCGCAATCACAACTCCTATCGAATAATTTCACATTATCAAATCGAATCATTTATTTGTTGTATTTATTGACATTTACCTGTAACAAATGAATGAGTATCAATGTTCCCCATTAAATGTACACGCTGTGATTCGTCTTCTAATATAAGTCGATCGTTGTCGCTTGAGTAACAGCTGACTGATGGTTGAAGAGGAATACCACGCTAAAATTTCAATTAATCATCACACTCTATAAAGCAAACGAATAATAAAAAATACTTCATCACTAATTTCTTTCAATATGCTGGGTTGCAACTCCATACTTTTGAAAATAGTACCAATTATTATGACATCACCAGTTGCTTGACATAACTCGTATAATCTTACCAGCGGCACATTTTTACCTATAAAATAACAAAAAAAAATTAAATTAATTTCAAATCAGCTTATATAATATGCCGGTATTATAAAACTACAGCATACCCCATTTCTCGTGCACTCTGTCTGTTAGAACTTTTCTCATTTTCATCAATCTAACTGAATAGATGTGAGCATATTGACGAAGAAAATTTCTTTTTCCCAATCGAAATCGGCTACAACCGTCTTCATAGCTGACTGTAGGTCTGCTAAAAAGCTCATTACCACTCTCAGATTCATCCGCTGATGGTGTTGATAATAAATGCCCGACTTTATTTGTGTCACACTTCATTATTAATGAAAATATGAATAATAAGGTAATGCGGAAACGAAACGCCAGATGCGACGTAATTTCATAAAACAAATGGCGCCAAAAATAAGACGATGAAGATCCGCTCAGTGACCCGGTCTTCCCAGGGGACATCGAAAAAGAGCTTCAGCGTCCAGCATTCTAGAAAGCGATAAAATTTATTTCATGATACACGAACGCTAAAACGAATTTGAAAAATGTATAATATAAATCCGGAAATTCAATAAAATAAAAAAAGAATCAATTTTTAACATTACCTTCTTTCATATTTTAATGTTTCAAATAAAATTCGCTACATTTGTATGGCGCGAAAATAAACAACTTTTTTTTTAGAACAAAGTAGTAAAAAAAATTTTTTTTTTGGAGAAATAATCTAGACTTTTGCGTCTTATAGTTCAGTTTAATATGTGAAAAGCATTATTTATGGAAAAATAGAAGCAAGGACTTAACTATATAATTAGTTAACTACTTTTACATAAAACTCTTTTAAACAAAATTGTATTATCCTTCTCTTTTCTCACACTCTCAACATTTTCTATGAACAGACAAGATTTCAACAATAAAAGAAATTTTTTTTAAAAAATTAAAAAGAAAACATCTTTACCTAAATTCTTTAGAAAATAATTTAAAGAGATACAGGCAATAAATGTAATAACAGAGAGAGATTGGAGAAGAATCTGCGACACCAAACTTAAGAACGTCACTAAGTTAAACTTTCAATAATAAAAAATAAAAAAGAGACAGATGGAAGGTGAAGGGGAAGCAGAAAGAAATAATAATTAATCGCATGATAATGTTATAATGAACAATGAAAATCGAATGAATTTTTATCAATTGGTACGTTTGATTTGCATGATTGGTCACGTACGTATTTCTATGATGCTACAAAGTTAACTTATTCAGTTTTCGTCAGAAGATTTCACTGTTAATATTAAGAATTTTAGTAAATTAAATAATTAAATTGTTTGTACTCATCACTGATTATTCCCCCCTCTCCCCCAAAACTAAATTCATATCATTTTGAGGGTCATTAGATTTCAATTCGATAACTTTTAAAAACTATAATATATTGAAGTGAATGATGATCGACGTGTTTCATAATACAATAACTTTGTAGCCGTAATATCTTATAATATACACATCAATTTATACAAAGGAAAAGCAAAAAGCTTTTCAAATAATCGCTAGCTATTCCATAATTTTCTTTTTTATACTGTACAAAAGTTTTTTCGCGTCTTCTGAACCGATCGTTGAAATTAATGATAATATGTACACACGATCAAATTCGAACTCCTCCTACCACAGTTAACTGCTAAGTCGCTCATTTCTCACCCATCAAAGAACACATTGCACTTTAATCTTCAACATTTTGTGTTGCTGGAACGAGGTGCTCTTCTTTTGTAAAGAATACATTTCCTCAGGCACACGAGGATATAGAGAATGAGATAAGGTAAAAAGTGTGTAGCTTACGACACGGTTGAGTGGACTGTCTGTTCATCTTATTAGATGGATAGGCACGCGGCACTCACTTATAGGCTCGTTTGTTAAGCCAAAACAAGATGTTTATTTTAATAACATTTTATATAACGTCAATGAGCGACATGAAGTTCGTTCTTGTTCTAAGATAAACACAAGGTCCCTGAGGTTAACTCTTTTCACTCTCGGGCGTATAACCTAAAAAAAAAACTTTTTTTTTTAATACGATATTCTAAATTTACATAGATGTTAAAATACGAATAAAACTACCTGAGGCCTAGACGAACTAAAAGCACTTGAACCTGAGGACGGAGATGATCCGCTTACAGACGCCTATAATATACAAGTTTAAGTAATTATTTAACAAATTAAGAAGTCGATCACACGCACTTGTTGGTTGTTTGAAGAATAAGCGTTTGGGTCAACTTTAAATTTTTTTCTTGGTCCAATTGCTAAAAGGGCTGTCATGTTGGCTTCCCTTTGTCTCATTTCTTCCATTTCAGCTCGTTGCATCTAATTTCAAAAATCGATATTACTTTTGCTAACTAAAATAGAAATAATAACTCAGTAAAACCTCTTTGGCCTTTTGTTTTAACTTCAACTGTTCTGGGTCTTCAAGTTTCGACCTACTCTTCGCTGCCCTTAACAACATTTCACGTTCTTGTTCTTCATGCCTTTTCTTCTCTACTCTATCCAATTCTTCTAAAAACTTCAGCTGACCTTTGACGTCTTGACTAACTTCATGCCTTCCATCACTCTAAATTTGAAAAAAAAAATTGAACAAAAATTGCATTGATTAAAATACGATAAACAATTATTAACCTTGACTATTTCCATCCGATGTTCTGCCACAACACCTAACTTTTCTACAATATCTTTTAACCTCTCTTGGGTAGCGTGACTAACCGCAGCAATTACTTCAGGAGATGGCTCGTCCAAACCATATTTTGCCGCTAAGAAACAAAAACATTTATTAAACTCAAATAAAATCTTACAGTAATGTACTAAAGTACGCTACCTATCGCTCGTATCCTTCTCTGAAGCGGTAACGTAAATAAAAAATTTTCATCTTTACAAGACCTGATTTGTGTGCCTACAAATTCGGCATTTTGAGCTAATATTCTAGCACTTTCCTCCACTAAATTTACACCGCCCATAGCAGCAACATCGTTAATATCGTCATCATCTCTGAAAATTAAAAAAAAAAGATAAATAATATTATTCCATTAATAAAATACAATTTAAAATAATTACTTAAGCATCGAAGCAAAACTCCGTTTTTCTTTATCTTTGGTTAATGATGAAGCAGCAGTTAAAGTAGTAGAAGGAGATGATATTGTTATTGGAGCACTTGCCGCCTTCGCTAAAGATGAAATAATTGTTGATTTGGCAGCAGTCGCCCTCACAATAGGAGTCCGTTGAATTCCGGGCATCCCAGTTTGTGACATAGACAGAGTAGACCTGTTTGGCGTTATCACTGGTGAAGCATGAGGTACGATAGAATGAGCTTGATTTTGACTTATTGACGACGTAGCTAAACGATGGCCTAACTAATGTTTATAAAAAAAAACATTAAAAATCATTTAAAAAACACACATTTCATTTATTTAACACGCACTGCTTGTGGTATTCGAACAGTGGTATAATCTCCATGTTGAAGATGAGGTTGAGTTCCTACCATTGAAGGATGAGTCGTGAATAACCGCACTTGACCATGAGACAGGAGAGGTGGTCGAGAAATATGTGTGGGAGTAATTTGAAGATGTGACACAGAAGAAGGGCCGGTAGTAGTACTGACAGTTAGATTAGTGGAAGGCAAACCTTGAACTTCTAAAGGTGGCGGCCTAACACCATCAATTGTTAACTCCTGCGTGGTTAAAGAATGCCTTAAATATGGCAAACTTTTCTAAATTTAAAAAAATATATATGTATTTTCTACTTTTTTCTCAAATATTAATGAGTGTAAATGCTAACTTTTAAAAATGGAATGAGACAAGGCTGAGGTGAAGAGTTTAATTCTCGCTGCAACTGATTCGTAAAATCTTCAGGTGGAACGTTTCCATCCTAAAAAATATATTTTTAATTTTTATAAAGTTCAAATATATACTGTATCGTAAAAATGGATCTCACAATTAAACCCTGGATGAGATTTTTGACATTAGTTGCTACTTGCTCTGGTTGATCGCTCGCTAATCTAATAAGTGTCGATAAAAAATTTTTACATTTCTTCTTTGCGGTATCGGGCGACATCTGAGGCGTGTTCGATGATTGCGCTGCACTAGCTGACGTAACAGGAGAAGATGAAGCCGAAACTACCGATGGCGTTCCTGCTCTCGCTACTCCCATTGGAGATTGGACAGAAACCACAGAATTTCCCTAAATTATTTAAAATATAACAAACAACAAATCATAACATTCTTCGCAAAAATAAATTACCGTATATGCAGTAGCGTGAGATATACCACCGCCAACGCTAACAATGTTTCCTACCTGTTGAGGACTTTGAAGAACAGTATGTACCATCGGCTAGTTTTTAAAATAAGGCACGCAATCAATATAATAAATAATAGCTCATATTATAAATATCTGTACATTACCTGCTGCATTTTTATCTGTTGATTAGGATGACCCGGTAAAGTCATAGTAATGCCGTGTTGAGAAGTTAAGGCTCTTACTTGTGGATGACTTCCAGGCTTTTTAACAATAATTGAATGAAAAAAATGTTATATTTTTCAATAAATTAAAAAAAAAAATACAGGTAAAGCTTGAATCCTATATGTCTGCCCCGTGCCTGCCACGCCTCCTGTTGTAGTACCGGGTCCCACCGCTGTTAACAGCTGATATTGTCCATTCTCAGTTTTAACAAATAGAGTTCCTCGAAGAACATTCGGTGGCAAAGTTATTGCATTCTATATTATAAAATTACGTCAATTAAATTTGAGCAAACAACCAAAAGTGGAAATTTACCTGTACACTCCCAGGAGCTCCCGGTCTAGCATTGATAACTTGTTGTCCGCCGGCTATACGAAGAGGGCCTCCGATAACCATTCTCGGCGCTAATGTTTTCTGCCCTTGTCCAGGCGACGTTCCAGGTCTCACATTATTCATATTTACAAGTTGAACGCCTTGAAGAATTTGCTGATTTGACACCATTTGCGTTACCATATTAACGGGAGGTGCAGCAGAAGCCGTTGATTTTGCAACAGCGATCACAGTTGGAGTTGAATGACCCTTGAATGGAAAGAAATTCGAAAATAGTTTTAAAAAAAAAAATTAAATAGTCCCTTTAGTCATCAATGAGGCGAAGAAAAAAAGTACATTAAAAGTATAATTCTACCTGAATATTTTGCGTTTGATGCGCTAAAGATGTTTGTTGAGTGGTTGGAATTACCATCTGTTGCTGTCTTACTGCTACATTTGTTAAGTTTTGCATGCCTATAGTGTTCACAGTAGACGGTAAAGCGCAACGAATTTGAGGTCCCACTTTTGGCCCTCCGGTCACGACACTCATCACCGGAGTGGTGGACGTGATGGTGGTAATAACAGCTGAGCCATGGACGTTCGAAGGACCTTTGCTAGCGGTTAAGGCCGCCGCAATTGAACCGGGCCCATTACCATTTGGAATAGCCGTTCTCTGTAGAATTGCATTCGTCTGCGGAGAAACACTGACCGATGAAAACTATCAACAAAAAACACTCTCGTTAAAACCAATTCAACAAAATTTCTCCGAAGTAAAAATAAATAAAACAAACTGCTTCGAATTAAAACTTCACGTTCAATTTTATATATAAAAAAATAAATAAAGAATCAAAATAAAATAATAATATCGATGCTTTCGAAACCGGAAGTAAATCTTAAAATAAACAAAATCCGAATTAAATAAACAATAAATGTAATTGAAACTCTCCGTCGTTTCGAATTTCGATATTTAAAAAAAAAATAATAATAATAATAAATACGAAAGGTATTGTAATGTTTGGAACTGTGAAGTTTTCGAGCTTTAGTTGGTTTGTAAAATGTAAGCTACCTGATTAACGTATCCACTGGCAGGGATCGCTCCGGGTAGAGTCACTGTAAAGGCTGCAGGAGTTTGTTGTTGAGTCGGAGGTGGGATTCCGCTGCTCGTTGTTGGTGCAGAAATATTTCCAGCAGCAGTTGCGGATGAAGTAATATTAGTCGTTGACGTCGAGGTAATAACCGAAGTTGGTGCTGCGTTAACAACGACTAAATTCGAGTTGCTGATAATAATATTTGCCGCGGTTACAGCAATGTTCGTCGAATTATTGAGAGGCGCATTAGAAGAGAGCGTTACGATGCGAGTTAGACCGTCTTTAATGTTACTCGTGACCGAGTTTGAGCTCGAGCCCGACACACTCGAACTTCTAGGGTTGCTAGCGTGTGCGCTAATAGTTGTAGGATTACAATTAATAATAGGAATTGAAGATTGTTGCGGTGTTGTTGTTGGGCCTGAAGAAGCCAGGTGAGCAGTTCCAGAAGAAATACCACCAGCAGTAGTAGTTGTAGTTGGAACAGCTAGGCCTATTCGGTTGTTGGTTGTACCGCTACTCGCGAAACTATTATCGGTCGACGAAATACTGTTGACGTGATTGTGAGATGAGGAAATGTCCTGACTAGTAAGATGAATAGTTGGAGATGCTAACTGTGACTCTAAAGAACCTACCAAGGCACTGACGGCTGATTCATCTACATCCGAAGTCAGCATCTCTTCCACTGATTTCGCCGACGCCATTTTCCACACAACACAATTGAAAAAATGAAAGGCGCATGCGCTACTTTACAAGGGATTGTGGGAAATTGCGTCGTTGGCGTTCTCAAACCGTCTTTTGGGGCGTCTGCTCGCGCAATTATTTTCCGTTTTTTTCTTTTAGATTAAAAAAATAAGAAGATAAATTGGGTTTTTAAGTACAGATACATTTTTATTTTAATTTGCGATTACTTATTTTATTAAGTCAATTTTGTACGTAAGTATTTTTTTAAAAAAATAATTCAAATTTTATAGCCTGATTTTATTGGTGGATTTTAATCTTTGAACGGATTCGAGTTGATGTGAGCGCCACCCTGCGATGATTTTAAAAAACCCATTTACTAAGGTTTTTACTTTTTTCTTTTAAATTAAAATAATAATTAAACTAAAAAATTCGTACCAATTCAATTAAATAGTCAAATTTTAATTGATAAAAATGCAGTATTTATTAGTTTAACCAAGATCCCTCCAGATCTGGTTTAACCCATTATAATATGCGCAGTATAAAACTTGACCAGAGCTTTATAAATTCTGAGTACTTTTTATTTTAAAAAAAAGTAATAGGCAATCGCAAAATAATATTTTCATTACATGGTACCGGGAGTTTTAAAACGGTGAAAATGTAAGAAAAACAAACGATCGCAGTTATTTCTTTACTCCTTGATCACAAAACTCCTCCATGTCGAATACATATTATCAAAATTTACAATGGTACAGCATGGTGAAATCAAGGCATTAGATCTTACTTTAAATACAATTAGCCATAACACCAATCGATACCATGTACCGGCACACTCAATTCCATCAATACTGTAGCAAAAGTGCATTAATAAAAAAATTGAAATCAATGATCACATGAGGTGTTGACATCAGGAAGAAAAGTTTAATTTGGAAAAAGAAGTGATTACAAGATCTTCGTTTAGTTTGGGTAATAGCATGAGTTTTGCCTACATAATATTTAAACATTTAAGCAAAATAATTATAATACTGTATTATTTAAAACTACAAAAATTACGTACTTTTTTATAATCCAACATTATTTCTTTAAATAATTGAAAATCCGTAAATGACAAAAGTATGTGAAATATTTCACTTTCCAAATCATCTTCTCTTTGCCTAAAATTATATTGACATGTAATATTTAAAAAGAATACACTATGAAACAGAACTTACAATATCTGCTGAATAAACTGCGACATTTGAAAGCCAGGTTGCCGTTTAATTAATTCTTCTTCAATGTATTTTTCAATGACTTGGTGCTACAACTAAACTGGTTAATTTGAGAGTTTTTCTTTTCAAACATATTGATTTTACATATTCTTGAAATATCAAAATATATTCGAGCTTATTTTCTTCATTTTCATCGAAAATATCGTAATGTCGTTCCAAAAAATCTTGTAACATTTGAGTAAGATTATCCCCTGATTGAAAATATAGATTCAGTTAAACAAAAAGTAAGCATTTGTAGATTTCTGACACCAAACTGTACCAATTATTATGTCTTCAATGTAACCAACGGTCTTGTCAAACTGTAAATCTGTATTATTGGAACTAAAATTAAAGAAAAATACACAAGTTACCGTACGTTAATTACATTTTACAGTAATATCTTCTAACAAAACATACCAACACATCAAAACCTCTTCATTCTCATCTTCATCGACTTCCATTATGAATCACACTATTCAAATCATTAACACTTAAATCACTTCAATAAATTTATTAGGATTTCAACAGTCTATTAAAGGTAAATTAAAAAAATATTACTACGAACATCTGAGGCCTTTGATCCTTCGGGTCCAATACGCTACAGTGGTCCAGGAGGGATATTCCAAACAAAGTGACGTCAGCTATACGAAAGCTTTGATAGGTCGCTATAATAACTAAACTCAGGCTGCTCGCAATTATTTCATTCTATAAAATGATTTGGGCTCGCATTTTTGAGGGTAGGGCCCGGTTTGATCCAAAAAAATGGAAGTACCTTTCATTGCAACATGCCACATTTTCCAAAAAAAAATGTAATAAGGTGGAAGAGGGTCGAAACTATTTTATCCTTTCGGGTGACATCTTTCACAAGCTTAAAATTTTGTTAGAAGGGGTTAAAAAAATATTTTTGTTCAGGGCCCCAAGAGCTTATTCCGGCCTTTGATTTGAACCTCGCACGCTACACATGCAGGTTTAAAAATCCGAATTTAAATTTATTTTGTAAAATGATTTTATTAAGATTGAATTTTTTATAGCGTATTAACCTGCGCTCAGTAAGATACAAGAACCTTTCCTGCGAATATCGTTACTGTATGCAGAACTCAATTGAGTTTAAACTCGACATTTTAACATTCGCAACACACATTATTTTAATATAACGAACCTTCAAATATTAAATTTTTTTTTTTGGTTTTGTTTTACAAAAACGATGCCACCGATACAGTTCTAATACCGATAATGATCGGGTTTATAAGGTCCTTCTTGAGGAACTCCCAAATAATTGGCTTGATTCAGCGTTAACTTAGTTAATTTTACACCCAAATGATCCAGGTGAAGAGCGGCTACTTCCTCGTCCAACTGTTAAACAAAATCGCTCATTAAGATAATCTTAATGACAAATGAAAGAAAATATTTTACCTTTTTAGGAAGCATGTGCACTCCGACTGGATAAGTTCCTGGCTTGGTCCACAATTCAATTTGGGCTAGCACTTGATTAGTGAATGAATTGCTCATGACAAAGCTCGGATGACCATGAGCGCAGCCTAAATTAACTAATCGTCCTTCGGCCAATAAAATAATATGGTTGCCATTAGGTAATCGAAAACGATCCACCTAAATTAAAATAAAAATTTAATAAGAGTCTACCAAACGCAGTAAAACAAATGATCGTACCTGCGGTTGAATATTAATTTTTTCAACGGCGTTGGTCTCCAACCACTTCACGTCAATTTCGCAATCAAAGTGTCCAATATTGCAAACAATAGAATCGTTTCTCATCTGCAGAAAATGCTCACCATTGATGATTCCTTGGCAACCCGTTGAGGTTACAAAAATCGAAGCTTTTGAAGCGGCCTCATCAGTTGTAGTTACTTCATAACCTGATTGAAAAAATTAAGATACCGCATTATAAAAAAAAATTTCAGTAGTACAGTATTATATTGCAGGATGTCAAAATATAACAGATCAGATTTCAAATAATTATATATATATTTTTTTTACAAACATATTCATTTTTCTTAGGGGGAAAAAAATAATTAAAATAGATTAACCTTCCATTGCAGCTTGTAAAGCGTTAATAGGATCAATTTCGGTGATAATGACGCGAGCTCCAAAAGCTCTCAAGGCCTGAGCACAACCTTTGCCCACATCACCAAAACCTGCCACCAAGCACACTTTTCCGGCCAACATAACGTCAGTTGCCCTCTTAATTCCATCAACAAGAGATTCACGACATCCGTACAAGTTATCAAATTTACTCTAATAAAAAGAATATTTCATGAAATTTGAGAATTAAAATTTTATAACGCGTCAATTACCTTTGTCACCGAATCGTTGACATTAAATGTGGGTACTTTAAGTCGGCCTTCGTTAAACAACTTGTACAGATTGTGGACTCCGGTGGTAGTTTCTTCCGAAATTCCTTTAATTCCAGCCAAAAATTGAGGATATTTTTCGTGGACCAAGTTTGTTAAATCTCCACCATCGTCCAAAATCATGTTCAAATTTTGTCCGTCACGAAAAACTAAAGTCTAAAATAAAAAAAATATTCTTTTAATAATCGTGTCACCGAGATTTTCGAATGTCGAACTGGTGACCTGTTCGATGCACCAAACGTATTCCTCGTCGGTCTCTCCCTTCCACGCGTAGACAGGAACACCTGTGACAGCGATGGCCGCGGCGGCGTAATCGACAGTCGAGAAAATATTGCAGCTCGACCATTGTACCTAATGACCCCCAATAAAATATTATTTTAGTAGAATTCCGACTTAAATGGCTTTTAATTAATTTACTTCCGCGCCCAATTCCAAAAGAGTTTCGATGAGGACGGCTGTTTGCACGGTCATGTGGAGACAACCGGCGATTCTGGCGCCTTTCAAAGGTTTCAACGGACCGTATTTCCTTCGAATGGACATTAAACCTGGCATCTCATTTTCTGCCAAGGTTATGGCTTTTCTCCCGGTTTCTGCCAAGTTGATATCGGCTACAAAGGGAAATCCAAAAGAAATGGCAGTCTGAGCACATGGCATTCAATTACATACAACTTCTGGCAAAGTTATTTTAATATCGAGGAAACATTCACATTTTCAAAATAAAGCTTTTTTTAAATTATAATTCTGGTGTAACTTTGTACCTACCAACTTTATACGGTAATTTGTGAGCCATTTCAAATATCGAAACAAACAAGCAGTACAACAAATAACCACAAAGTCGAAAGAGAAATAAAAGAGGGAAATGTCGAGTATTTATACCTAACGCCGTTTACGTCATCAGCTTAGGTACAGAATGCTTGAATATAATTGGACAATTGTAAAATGGAACCACACGATGCAATATTTTGGGGAAAAGCATTATAAAATAAAATGAATTAAGCAATAAATGGTCTAGTGTAGTACAATAAAATCATAAAATGCTGTCAAGCTGCTTAGAAAGATAAAATTAAACAAAAAATTAATTATAATAACTACCATAAAATTAAATTAAAAACGATTAAAAAAAAATAATATTTAAATTGCAATTAAACCATAGTTATTATTAAACTGATTAATCTACGACGCAGTTCCATATTACATGATTTGCCCTCTTGATAAGAAATAATCGATAAATACAGGTATCGTAGTATCGAGTAGTAGAAGAAGGGGGCGTTTGTAAATGATTGAGAAATCAGGTGGATCGTGATCGTCTAAATAATTTCTCCTTAAAGTTTTATTGAAAATTGTTCAAAAATGACTACTGATTTTATTTTTAACATTGATACCGGTTATTTAGAAGGACTTCTGCGTGGGTTTAAGATTGGAGTTCTTAAACATCAAGATTACTTGAATTTAGTTCAGTGCGAAACATTGGATGGTATGTTCCTTATTAATGTTTCTTATTTGCAATCTAGTTAATTATGGCTCTAACTAATTACAATCTAATAAAATTAATCAGTTTAAGAAATATTAATAATGTTGAGTAAACAGAAATGCTGGCTAAAAAAATTTATTCCGTGAAAAATATGTTGACTCCTTGCATGCTCCTTGATTCAAGCTTCTTGAATTAATTCCTATTTAATTGTGTATTAATTTTATTTTTTAGATTTAAAGTTGCATTTGCAAAGTACGGATTATGGGAATTTCTTGGCTAACGAGCCGAGTCCTCTAACTGTGTCGGTTATTGATGATAAGTTGCGCGAGAAATTAGTAATCGAGTTCCAGCACATACGCAATCACGCTGTAGAACCATTAACTACATTCCTGGATTTTATTACGTATATTAAAGCAGCCTGTTTTATTTAAAACAATTATATAATTATTGGACTTTATTTTAGGTATAGCTACATGATCGATAACATCATCTTGTTGATAACCGGTACTTTGCATCAGCGACCTATATCCGAGCTCATCAACAAATGTCATCCTTTGGGTAGCTTTGAACAGATGGAGGCAATTCACGTTGCTTCCACTCCAGCAGATCTATACAACGCCGTTTTGGTAGATACTCCCTTGGGTTAGTCTTCTAACATTAAACATTATATAACTGTTAATTACCATTTAATTCGATTGGCACTTGTAGCTCCGTTTTTTGTCGATTGTATTTCTGAACAGGATTTGGACGAAATGAATATCGAGTTAATCCGCAACACGCTCTACAAGGTAAATAATAGCTTTTAAAAAATAATATTTTAAAAATAAGTTTTAACATTCCTTTTTTATTTTTAAGTCTTACTTGGAATCGTTTTATAAATTCTGCAAAGAGCTCGGTGGTGCAACCGCTGACGTTATGTGCGAAATTTTAGGGGTTCGTTAAATAAGTTAAGAAATTTATTAACGAAAAAAAAATAATAAAATTTTAATTTAGTTCGAAGCCGATCGTCGAGCTTTTATTATTACCATTAATTCCTTCGGCACTGAATTGTCAAAAGACGAACGAGCTAAACTTTACCCACACTGTGGAAAATTGTATCCTGATGGTTTGGCTTGTTTGGCTCGAGCTGATGATTATGATCAAGTGAAAGCGGTTGCAGATTACTACGCCGTAAAACTTTAAACCAGATTCGCCTAATATTAATCCAAAAGTATAATAAAACTTCTTTTTTTTTCAGGAATACAAAGCGCTTTTTGACGGAGCCGGAAATAATCCAGGAGAAAAAACCCTTGAGGATAAATTTTTTGAGCAAGAGGTAAATTGCACTGATATTATTATAATATAGTCGTTAAAATTGACAATATATTCTTAATTATTAAAGGTGAAGTTAAATGTTAATGCGTTTATGCAGCAGTTTCATTTTGGCGTGTTCTATTCCTATGTAAAGTTGAAGGAACAGGAATGTCGAAATATTGTTTGGATTGCAGAGTGTGTGGCCCAGAGACAACGAACTAAGATTGACAATTACATTCCAATTTTGTAAACGTCTAAACTAAGATGTAAATTTTAAATTTACTATAATCGAAAGTGATAACTAAATTTTGTCACAAATATAAATTTTTCCAGACAAATTACAGTATAAGCTAATCTTAAAAAAAAAATAGTTAGCTCATCGATCATTATCGTGTTTTGGTAATTTAATTTGCAAAATGTATTTTTAATTGGTATTTCTTTGACCAATCTTTAAGAAGCTAATGTAAATATGCGTTTAATAGTAGTTCTGGTGAAGTAATATAATAAAATCTACATTTAATGTTGCATTATTGTCCTACAAATTTAATTACAAAAAAAAAATGAGCTGGCGTGACAAAGTTATAACAAAACTTCCTGTACATATATGAATGCTGTCACTCATAAAAGTTATTTTGAAAACATGCAATATAAAACTTCAACAAATAATTTGTTACCTTCTCCCACAATTATTCCAGATCAGCTGGCCTGAGTATTAACTGAAAGTTTTAATTTATCCGCCAATTCCGAACTTAACGATTGAAGAACAGTTTCAAATCCTGAATTGCAACTATTGGACACCTCCTTTACAAAATTATCTATGATAACTTGGGTTCCTAAAATAATGGGAATTTAATTTTAAAAATTTCAACAACAAATGACCAATGGAAATCTGCGAATATGTAAGTACCTTGATTAATTTGTGGTGTATGTGAAACATCAGCCAAAATTTGTAATATTGTGGGCATGTGGTTAAATACCTAATTAAGACATTATAAAATGATTCTAATTAAGATAATGTATCAGAACTACCTACCTCAACATGTTTAGCTTCCAATAAATGCGCCATACATCTAACAATAGTTGCATTTTCTTCAAAATCCTGCCTTAAAGGAAGCACCCTTATGAGGACTGGAAACACCTAATCATACAAAACTTGTTTTATAAAATCACAGATAAAGTCATAATTTTACATTATCCATTGGAACAGAATTAGTATTAGTTATGATCATTCGACAAACAGCTGCGCAAATGTTATCCGTGACTCGGGGATCCGTTTCATGAGAAAGAGTATTTGATAATAATTGCAAAATATTAGAAAAATACCTATAATTCATAAAATGGTTACATGAAAATAAAATAAAAAAAATTAACGTAATTATATACCCAGAAACGGCTGGGCCACCAAATTCAACTAAAACTCCTAGGCCAAAAATTGCATTGGACCGAACTTCTTCATCTTCATCTTGAGCCAAACTAATAAACACGGGATAAAGATGCGATACAAAAGGTGAAATTCCTTCTTTCATAGCCGCTACACTTTCAGCCAAAATTCCAACAGAAAATGATTTTTCCGCCACATTCATTTTTCGTTTCTAGATACCAAAAATCGAAAATTGGAGATGCTAAAATCAAAATTAAGATATAAATATAAAACAATTCTTACTGTTTTTTGTACTAAAATAGACAAAATTCCAGCAAAATAAGGAGCAAAATTAGAACCAGGTTGAATAACTTTAGCTAACGATGGTACAATTTCCCCCGCATATTCTAAAAGCATTTGATCATATTCAGCTTGTTCATCTTCGCTGTGATCGTCGGCGCTATCTTCTTCAAAGTGATCTTGACAGGCCATCTAATAAAATAAATAATTTACATGCTCAACAGAAACTTTTCAAATCAAAATCGAACCTTAAACTGCAAAACGTCTTTAACAACTGCAACAACTGTATTTATATTATTCCTTTCGGTAAATAGTAAATGTCCTAAACTCTTAATGAGGTCGTTAATAGCTTCCAAAGCCGTCATGGCCACAGTTCTATCTTTATCTTCTCTAATTATTAACGTTAATTTTAATAATAAAGCAACTCCCATTTTTGAGGCAACTAGAAAAAAACAAAAATAGACCAAAATAAATAAAAGTAAAACATAATGCATTTACAAAAATATACCTTCTCGTCTTTCAGAAAAAGCGGGCTCTGGAAAATCGGAAGTCTGACATATTTCTTGATAAGTGCAGCAATATTGAACAAGAGCTTCAATTGCAGCTCCTCTAACTGTTCCTGCCGGATGTTCAAGCAGAGGATTTGTTGCATCGTTTAAAAGATTTAAAAAAGGCAAAATTGACGATCTAGTCAAGTAAAATCGCAGTTTGTCAGGATGAAACTAGAATAACAAAAACTGCTTAAATTGCACACTATACCTGGAGTTTTGAACAATTTCTTTTAGCGAAGAACATGTATCCTCTTTTTCTTTCAAATAAGAGTTTTCAATATCCAAACTAAAATTTTATTAATTTGTCATTGTACGTGAGGCCGCAATAAAACCAAAATAAAAGAGCAAAAATAAAATTCACATTATTCTTGATAACTGTCGGAGAAAATTTTTGTAATTACCCAACTCCTTCGAAATCATCTTCATAATCTTCGTCTTCAGAGAAATCAGATAAGTCATCGCCTACTCCTAAATCAATTTCCGCATCATCGTTCCCTTCCTCGGACTCTTCATCACTAAGATCAACGAATAAAGGAAAAGCACCTCCATGTTTATCACCTGCGGCTTGAACCTGAATTAGAAATCACAAATTATAGAAAGAGACTACTTCCACCATAAAATGTTGAAATAAATCACCACAACGCCCTCGTTAGATGTAAGAGATCGAATCATTTGAGAAATAATATTTTCTAAATATGGAAACATATGTTCGTGAATAAGTGTCGATAAAGATGCGAACAATCCATAACTAAATAAAAATATTTCAAATAAAAAGACAATTCCGATTAATAAAAGATTGGCATACGTGCAACGTCGAAGATCAGGATCATCAATATCATTTAAAAGACGAAGACCTAGTTGCATACTGTCATCCAAAAACGGTAAAAAATTTTCAGTTCCAACTGTTCGAGCCAAAATACCGAGAGTGTCTACAAAAAAAAATATTTTTAAATGGTGTTTTTTGCCAATGTCGAATTTCTTTAATTACCTAGCGCTTGCAACTGCACAGGCATAATATCTGATGATGGAGGTCTACTTAAAATTGTTTTCAAATAATTTAGTATTCTTTCAAAATATGGAATAATCCCTTTTTTAACAGAATCCGCTAAAAATATGTACATGCATTAAGTACTTTACGAAAATAAAACAAAATTTATGTCACAATAGTTAATGACACTACAATAAATTTGCAAAAAAAAAAAAAAATAATTACCTACAACTCCAAGAGAACTAATAGCAAGTTCTTGAACTCGTATGGGGCCATGTTCAATTGCTATAAATAACTGTTCAACTATGGATGAAAGATATGGCGACAAACGTTCTCCTGTTCATATAGATTTACAATTAAGCTTTTAACACGTTGACATCAGCATTTATTATACTGTACCTAAACAGTCGCAAAAATTTTCTAAAGCGTAAAATAATTTCGTTGTACTTGGTAAATCCTTTCTACTTTCACTAAAATACACTTTATCTTTTAAATTTTCCAATATTAAAGGTAATATTTCCTCAGCATAATTTCCAATTTCTGGCTACATCATCCAAATGAATTAGTAAAATAATAATCATGTAGTTACAGTAAGCATTATCTAGATTCTAGAGAACGAATATAGTATGTACCTGTAAATGTTCTGCAAACTGCCCAAGTGCAAATAAAGCAGAGTTTCGAACACAAAGCTGTGGATCTAAAATTCCCTTGTATAGACATTGAAGAAAATCTTTAAAGTACCTAATTAAGATTTTCGTTAAATATTTAAAATATCAGTCGACAATCAAGTTTAGTACTTGTTACGAATATAATCAGCACAACCCTCTGCTACGACGGCTAAAGCTATGTAACCGGCTTTTCGTTCGTACGGATTTTGACTCACTAACGCAGGTTCAACGTAATGCATCTACTCAACAAAACTAAAAATTAAAAACCATAAATCACTTTTTAAATGTTTAAAACATACAAGGGGTTGAAATAGTTTTTCAGGAGGCAAATGTAAAGCCAAAACATCAATAACCTATTAAAAATTTATGAAAGTATAAAAAATTATTAAATAAAATGAAATAAAACCCAAATTTACTTGAGCAGACACGGTAACTGGTGAACTTGATTCCACTCCTGCGTAAGGAATTTCATCTTCATCATCATCAATTTCCAAGTGAGTGCACATAATTGGGAATAAGACTTTGAGAATAGGACTTATAAGCTTATGTTTAATAAGAGTCTAAAATATTCCTCGAGTAAATATTTAATTATACAATCCAATTAATAATTAATATTAAACATACTTTTTTCTTTAAATGAGCAAGGGAACCTATAAGAGTAATAGCTTTAACACGAATGTCGTTGCCTAAAGAAGCATCTCCTCCTAAATGTAAACAAAGCTCGACTACCGATTTTATATGAGGTGCCAGCACACTAACTTCACACTCTATTAGTTCATCAAAAATTTGTAAAGCTTCACAGGCCTTATCCTAAAAATTCTCAAATTCAATACAATATTGTCCTTTTTAAATAGAACTAAAATTAAATTACTTCATCTGAAGGCACTAATAAAGCAATTACTTGAAAAACGGATGGTAGTAAATTTTGAAATATTTGCTATTAAAAAAATTAATAAACTCAATTATAAAATATCAATTAATAATAATTACAGTATAAATTTTAGTACCAGTTCGTCTGATCCTACTACACAACCCAAAGCAGTTAAAGTGCGAATCGTATAAAATGAGATAGCAGCGCTGCTTCTATCTTGTAAACATTTGCTAAGCATTTGAAGTAAGTGTTTCAAGTATGGTTGTAGTTGGACTGCAGAACTTTCCGCAACGATACTTAACACGTATACACCTAACTAATTTTTAAAAAATTTTATTAAAAATAAAAATAATACGTTCAAATCAAAATGTACTTCTCGATCAGATGGTTTTGAACTTGTAATTGTTGTTTTCAAATACTGAAGAAATTCAGGCCACATATTCCTCGGGAGATCATGTTTGGCTAGTGACCCTACCAACTGCCCTACAGCTTGACGAACTGATTTTCTTTATTAAAATATGAAAACAATTTCAAGTAAATTTTTTTATTAAGATTAAAAATTTAATATACTTACTCGGATTCAACCTCAAGCGATATTAGCACGGACGACTTTATCCTAATAGATAACATCAATTAAGAAATAAACTCTATGGTGTAACCTGATAAAATGTAATATTATTCAGTTTACCCTTTACGAAGATCGCTATTCAACCTACTCCAATGTCTCTTTTTGACAATTTTTCGGCGCAATAATATTGCCGCGTATTGCCGCACCTATGAAATTTTATAATAGATTGTAGATCAAAATTTATTATTCATTAATTACGCAGCATTAATATGCCTACATTTCAGTTAAGTAGGCTGTAATTCACAAATGTTTTAATAATTTTTTACCTGAGCATTTCCTGATGAACACAACAATTGACATAAAGACTCACAGATTTGTGGATTCTTAAACATCAATTTCAAGTCTTGAGTGGCCTATATGCAAATATTAAGATAATATTCCACAATAACGTTTCATAATTTAAAATTATCAACAATGTAAAATCTCCTTACTTGATTTAAAATTGCGGTATCTGGCAAAAGCAGCCGCTTAAAAATTTCTTCCAGCTGAGCAGCCATTTTAAATACGATGACAAACGTGAAAAAATTGAAACTTCGTGCTTTTTAAACTATTTATTAAATACAGTCAAAACATAATATCCAATATCTTTATTTTATGTTACTTTAATTTGAGATCCTATTCATAATACCGTAATACGCAATTTAGGTTGAAAAATCATAAAATCACATCTATTTAAAACACGTGCACAATCTCGATACCGATCGACATGAGTAGTATAGCTCAAGTAGCGCCACCTACAGGGCGTTCAGAAAACTACAAAATTCATCTTTTAGGTCATGGACCTCGTGAGCATCAGCCAAATTAAATCGCGGGGCTACCGGTGTCCATGTCCAGTGACAATCGACAACAAAAATTTTACAAGAAATTTTTTTTTTTTTAAATAAATACTAATAAACAAGTCAAATTGTATTTTTACAATACATGTATTTATTTTTGGAAATTTAAAACATAAAAATTTAATTTAAAACTATAGATACATGGTTAAAACCCTATAATATTATGGTAAAACTGATAGCAATTTGTTGGGTACCTCCGACGGCCTTGTCATGCAAATATTTTATACAAAAATCGTCAATTTTTAAATCATAATATTCTTAACTAACGATTTTTTCTTCCCGGATAGTCAATTATCTTTGATTTTGAATCGTACTAGACATTCATAATCATATACACGTACATGATACCTTAGACAATTTCATTGCAAGTTTTTGGTATTGCATGTGCATAAAATTTTGGCAAGCAACTAAATTCAGCTTTTCAAAGCCAAAAAAGAAGCAGAACTACGAGTAGAATTGGTACATGATCTTGTCATTATTAATACAGTATACAGTACTGTATTTATGTGACCAAAATTTTAGTTCACATTCTTATAAACACGATATGCTGTAATTACGAACCTCAAAATAAGGGAAAAAGATCCTCTAAAATTTCATCATCGTCGCGCATCAAAGACCCATGATTATTTTAATTTATTAAGTGAACAAATTCTTCCGATCGGTATTCTAAATTTATGAGTGGATAACTTCCTTTTAAAATTGTGGAGATTATTTTCTACGCTTTTGACGTTGATCTTTTTGACTTGAAACCAATATTAAACTCCGATACAAACACTTCTCTGAAATAGCTTTGATTTACTTTAAGAGATTCCTCAGTTTGAGCTTCATACATTTGCCACATTTTCTTAATGTTCAAATCACTGCTTAAATATACTCGAGTAGATTTTTTGCTTTTGCATTTTGGTTTGAAAGTTTTGATATATTCCATGACTGCGTTCCTTCTCGATTCGTATTTCTTCCTTCTTCTATCTCCTCCTCTTCTTTCCTTCGGAATGGTTCCAAGTGTAAAATGTCTCGAAACGACACCTTGTACTCGCCCTTTCGATATGAGTAGCGTTGCTAAGAAAGCTTGTTGACACACCTGCAATTTCGCTTTTGCTTGTCTCCCAATATAGTATTTGACTGCCATCGTATTAGATCCACGTTCATTTGTGATGAGCCTAGATTTCTGCGGCTTTTGAGCTTCGGTATATTTTAAAATATAAGAATCTTGCGCCTCTTTTTCAGGAACGGCGTAAAAATTCTTGTGAAAATATTCCTGATCAGCATCAGTTACCTCGGCGCATTTGTACGTTTGCCCTTTTTTAAGGTGATTGCAAATAAGTTTTTTAGGACTACCAGGTGAAGAATACCTAAATTAATTAGTCATTATAGCCGAAAATCATTTATTCCGGTAAACGCAAAATAAAAAATTTCGTTTTTACTTCCTGAACTGACCTTAATATTTTCAGTCGTTCTTTTTTCCATAAACTCTCATTTCTTTTTCTTTTTCGTGGTGTTTCTTTCACTGTAAGAACCACTTCCAAACAAGGCTCCATTATCCAGAAAAGAAAAAGTGACAAGTGTAGGACTGCAAACAAAATGATATATTTTTATAACGAAATTCAACTTCAGTAAATACAGCTGTTATAATATTATTGATGGAGCCAAGTCGTTCAATTGTGATCCGTTCAATAAGTAACACCAAGCACTTGAAAAGTTTTTTCAGATTTCATCTTATTTAATTGTTTTATCAACCGTATAGTAGTTTAAATTTATATTGTATCCGAATCTTGCGTAAAAGAACTTCCAACGAATAACTGGAAACAAAATAATGATCCGGATCAGTAGTTTCAGCAAAATCTCGTTCTTTCCATCCACAGTGACGTAGACTTTTCAATCCTTGAGATTCAACCAATAGGATTCAGGAAAAGCATTGAGAGCGATTGAGCGGCTTTGATTTACCTCATATACGTAACCACGGTTACGAGTTTCTTATGAGCATACATTTCAATCTGCTTTTTGCATCAATCGATTATCCCAACACCAACAATATTTCGTTTAAATCTAAATAAATACTGTAATGTACAAAGCGATTCAGTAAATGCAGTTTTATTTTCCGATTGTTTTTCACCTAAATTCTAATTATCCAATTTCGAACATAAATACATTATTAGGAATGCGAAAGTCCAAAAAATAATTTTTTTTTTACAATAAAGCTTTAAAAAAAAGCATGCAGTAACTTTAAAAATAACAAAGTTGTGACTAAAAACTACTCATATAAACAAATTTTTTACATAATTATATTCTTTCAAAAAATAGATATAGAAATAAAGACACTATTGTAAAAAATACTCGCAATTCGTTTGTTTGTTAACTAATTCGCAAAAAATTATGTACAAAGTAAAAATTCAAGACTTAATTCATTTTTTCAATTATCTTCCTTAAATTTATATTTTTGATTACCCACCGGAATTTATTTTGACTATTTTTCCCTCATTCCTTCTTCAAAACCTAAATATTTTAAAATTAGATTAATAATGCGAATATTGGATGCCGTTTATATCATTGGTGTTTATGCAAAGTAGTTAACCCTTACAAACGAGGATTTGCAAAATATAAACTAAAAAAAAAAAAAATTCAGAGCATTATAAATAATTTAGGGAATGTAATTTTTGTAAGCGCTGTTTTATCACTTTAACCGTCTCCAAGTACATTACAAAAACGGAAATAAGAATTACACCACTTAGCTTAATCACGGATGATATATTTACCAGCAAAACAAGCCATTTATTGACTTCTTAGATGTTTAACTCAAAAACAATTTCCCTAAAAAAATAACAAAAAATGAGTATTCAATAAGATTTTCACGATTCAACGTGCTTACTTCTAAATTATTTTTAACTGCATTTCCGCATCCAAATCTCCTTTTTAAAAAAGTCTTTCGCTCCATTGGAAAATTATGCCATTCTGAAGCACTTTCAAAGCTAATGATGACGTATTTTCACAATTGATAAAACTCGACGACATAGTAATATCAGTTCAAATTGACGAACTTATGTAATATTTGGTTATCGTTACACACAAAATTCGTGATCAATAATCTGACTATATTATAATAAAGTACATTAAACTGGTTGATAGTCAGCAAATTTTACGTTAAAAAACAGAAATAATAAAAACAATAAATAACACGAACAAGCGATCCTAGCTGTGGGTGCTGAATATTTTGCATTGGCACCAACGATTTCTTCTTGCAGTTTTGGCACTATCTGAATATTGAATCGATATAAAACTCTTGGTGTAAATAACATAATATACAAAAAAAAAATAATTTTAAAACTTATTTAGAGAAACTAGCAACGGTTTTGTTTAATTTGTTGGCTGCCTGTGAAACTCCCACGACACTGTCAACCATATGCTGTACTGCAACCACACTGGGAAACTGTAAAGCTGCCATTTTCACCCTTTGAACCATTAACTTCAGTGTTTCGCAAAGCTCATCGGATATCCGTCGTACACTCTTTTTCAATTCTTCCTATATACGTAAAAGCAAAGAATAGATCTTCAAATTAAAGTTGAAAATAATAAATTGAAAGGGTTTCTCACCTGAAAAATATGTCGATGAACCGAGTCTCCAATAAACATAAGTCTGTGAGCAATTAAAATAACCGCTTTGCCGTGATCTACAAATACTTTTGGCGGTTGATTGTTTTCAACCGTAGTTAAAAACAAAGTAATGGTCTGATTCAAATGAAGACAGAGATGTTCCAATTGTTTGCTATAAAAACTAAATATTTGATTATCGTTTTCATTTCTTTGATGACTTTCTTTTGGTTCTAAGTTAACATAATCGTAATCTTCCGTAGTCCAGCTGCCAGAATTTTCCATAATTATGGTATCTGGTTGAGAAGGAGGAGTTGGTGGTGGCGGTAGTGGCCTTTCCACAGTAACTGGACGTTCGGTACATTTCCTTTTAAATATGAGAGTGGAATTTCCTTGAATGAAACATGCAACTTGCCTTACATCTTCAACAACTGTTCTTGCGCACGCTACTAGCCGATCCAAGTGAATTTGGCAACCGTTATCCATTGTGATGGCCCAAAGGTGCTTCTCCATGGCTTCGCACGTATCGCTAACGATGCTGCTAGCGTCCGTTAATGGTCTGCAAAGTTTATTAAGCCGCGTGTAAATCGCGCTATCTTCGCGTCGAACCGAGTTAGCGATTGCACCTTTTGCAAAATCTAAACATTCTTGTAACGAACGCTTCACTTCCATGCAATTAAGCTTGAGTTCATAAGCGGGTGGTGTAATTTTCACTAAAGCGAATAGGCGATGACTTGCCGTTTGCACATCTTGCTGAAGTTTAACCAGCATGTCCATAGCTGCGTTAAGTTCGAGCGGCAGTTCGCTACCTGATAGAGGTCGCACCGACTCGCCTGAATCACTGGATTCAGAGACAGTCGACCAATTGCTGCTTGGAATAGGGGACGCTTGCTGCGGAGGTTGATCAGAAGAAGGTGCATCGCGAGTTACCTGTGGAGGAACGTCATACACGCTTTCAATTAAAGAAACATTTTTACTAGGAGTCGATGCTACTTGACGAGGAACGTCGTAGAGCTGCTTCGGACTTAAATCTCCGATCAATTCGTTTCGTCCGAGTGGTGATGGTGGGCATGATGTCACATGCCTTTGAAAAGATGAAACCGGTACATCGTAAATAGCTGCGGGAGTAGGAATATCGTACACTTGCTGCTCATTAATATCGTTGAATCGCTGCTGTTGAGGAGATTGATGTTTGGGAACATCGTATAGGGCCGATCGAGATGGAACATCGTAGGTACAATTGTCTCGGCTATTACTTTCTAAAATTAAAATTTCAATTGGTTTACTTAAAAAATGTTACCGGTATTGTATTATTTTTATCGAATCTAACTTACTCAAAAACCCATTATGGCCATGTGGTATGTCATAACAACTATTCTCCATTTCTCCTTTTAACGTTATAGCATCTACTGCATCAAAATTCTGTTTAAAAAAAAAACCATTAAACAAAATATAAGAAATATACCGGCACATTATTATAGTACCGGTAACAAAAATAAATTTCCGTAAATTTGCATTAATTAGCATTGATAAAAAACGTCTCATGCTAAAAATAGCTCCAAAGTATTTAAACAATGACATCATTCGGAATTTTTAATACCTCTTCCGGTATTAAAAAAACTTTTTTATTTTCGAATAAAATTCTTTAGAAGCAGTGACGAAACAAAGTATTATAAAAGTGGGGTGCGGAAAAGTGGATCATAATTTTTCTTCATCATTTCGTTTGCCTCACCTTATCCAAGTTCTTGGTGGGTGACGAATCCTGCAAATGGAGCGGAACTGGACCCGACGACGGCGACCTGATCACGTGACCTAAAAGTCTGAGCCGGTTTCCAGGGCAGATTCCAATTTTACCGCGAAGTGAGCACAACCACCATCCAACCTGGCCCATGTAATTCTTCTCCAACACCGTCAGGATATCACCCTTCATAAACGTTAACTCGTCACCGGTCTCTGCGACGTTGTCGTACAGGGCGGTGGCCAGAACACACTGCAATGAACAACAATAAGACATCGTCACACTTTCCTCCAAAAAATTAACAACAGTTAAAAAATGAAAACGGCCAAAATATACATCATACCTCCCGTCAGATTCAAAGATAATGATAATAATAATAACTTTAAATAAAAAAAAAAAAAACTACGATAACAGAGAAATAAACAGGATTGGGTGAGAAACAGGATTTCAAACAGGTTCTAATCGGCAGCCGCCCCAAATGAAAGGCAAAGAAAGAAAAAAAATAATCGGGCAGACGAAAGAAAAGTTCAAAGACTCTGCTGCTTTAAATTCCACAGTTGCATACGTACATCTTATATAAACAATTTTACCGGTTATTCTAGGTTAGCTTCAATATCCCAAATCGATGTGTAAGGGGAGCATAAAATAGAACCAAAATTAAAGATAAACATTTTTTATTCTTAAAAAAAAAAAAAGTGAAGGAAGTTGAAAATGTAAACCCATATTGCTTTTGCCATTAGCAATTTGAACAAAGATAGTCTAGAATTAAAAGCCAAGGCGTAAGTGGAACACCTTTAAAAGTCAACAGATGGCTTCAAGATTTATGAATTACACGTAGGCTTACATGCATTTCAACGCAAACATCTTGCACGAACAAATTGCGCTAGGCAACCAAATCTGGCGCAACGTAGAATTAATAAATACAAGCCTACAATTATTAGTAATTAAATCAACTGAAGAATAGGAGTTAAACCCTATTTTATCATTATTAAATTAAGAGCCAAAAAAAAAAAACCTTTTTGGAGTTTCGAAATTATTTACATAAAAAACATTTTTAAACTTAATTTTTTTGTTATTTATTTTAGATGAATCTACTCCTTAGTTAGGTTCAAGGTTTGAGACTACACCTTAATTTCCGTTTAAGCTTATCCGAAAGGAAAAAATTCAAAATTTCGAAGAAATATCAACAAGTTGTTTTTTTCAAAGTTGTAAAAAAAAAAAAAAAAAAGCGTGGGAGGAAAAGACAACAGGAGACGAAAAACTCAACCAGGATAGTAACCCCAATTTAAAGTTAAAAAAACTTTTTTTATAATATCTCGTAGATAAGAAAGTGCACTTCTTTACTTTATGACTGGCATATTGAGACATGCAAACGCTCCAGTTAAAAAAAAAAGCGCAATCTTAAACAAATTAAGTTTCTAAAAACAAACTGGGGACTACAATTACAGTATTTTTATTCAACCCTAAATAATAAATTTGTAAAACTTTTTTTTTTTTTTTATGGAAATTGTGTCGTCGCCAGTCTAGCTACACAAGCAATGACAGCGATCGTTTAAAAATATTCATACATGTACAAAACATCATAATTTGACAGTTACAATAGTAGACCACTTGGCTACTTTCTTTTCAAACTTCATCGTCAGACTAATCGTTAGTTGAATGCATACATTAAAGGGTAGTTAGTTTTGGGAAATAATTTTGTACTATTAGCCCAATTAAAAAATTTTAATACCCTCAAAAACAATGAACCTACTCCTATATTATCACTTTCCCATCGAATAAAAATATACGAGTATTATCCTATTAACTTTTTCTTCAAGTTTGATCAATTTATTCAAGTTGTCAAAAAAATGTAAGAAAATTTGCCATCAGCAAAAATTCTCGCGAAATGAAAACTTGTTTACATAATTTTACTCGTAAATAACAAATAAATTCGAAAAAAAAAATAATAATAACTTAATTAAAACTACGTACAACTCTCACAAATGATCAATTGAAAGTATTACAGTTAAAGATTATCTAGGAGTCTAGTTTGTTTAATTCCTATTAATAATTTTATAGTAATCATATACCGTACAGTACATTAATTCCAAGAGACTTTTAGTTAAGTGAAATAAAATTAACGCGCAAATAAGTATGCAATATTTTTTTTTAAAAGCAGAGTGTTTGATCTACATCTTTATCAGAAAAATAATTTAATTCGCTAAGCTTGATAAGATTAACCGATTATAAAAGCACTTGTAACGTGCATTCGTATTTAAAATTTCCACGATAACCTTTAAGTTGCGGTGAAAATATGTTATCAATATTTTCATGCCGAGAAAAACAACAAAACTGCACGTAGCCTAAATGTAACTACAAGTCAAAATAAAGCGTAGGCAGAACATTATAAACAAGATTAATGAAGGTTGGAATTTATTTTACGAGAAACGAGAATGAAAATAAATTTGCATAAATTATGAAATAATTTTTACGGAACTCTACAATCATGTACTATCTAGCCTAGTACTCGAAACTCTGCATCTACTATGAGTGATTATAAAGGTTTTTTTTTTTTAAATATAAAAACAGTCAACCTATTTTTATTTCAAGCATAATAATTAATGATATCGCACCAGCTGCAATTTTAATCATCGTAAAAAACAAAATAATAATAATAATAATAACATTGACACGTTGATAACTCGTTAGCACGACGTAATACTGCAAAAAATAAAACATTTAATTTGCTGTAGTTTACAATAATTTCCGGGTGTACTTTCTCCAACATATCATTTCATTATCCACCAAACTTAATAGCAAGTTATAGCAATAAATAATGTTATGTTCTCAATGCAATAAACACTCGTTTCCTACAAACTCAAGTTTATGAATCAGCGTCCCCTAAAATTCCCGTTGCATTTCAATGGGAGTGTTAAGAAGGGCTTTTGATCCCTTATAAAGGTGATTTTCTAGAATCTAGGTTATTACGAAATGTCAATGTCGATTTAGCAGCATGACTTGTGGAAATTAAATTAAATTTTGCCTACATTTAAGCCTGCCACCGAATTGATGTAAATGATAATGTGTTACAGTAAAAGGATTAACTGTATTATGGAATTTATGTACAGTATGTGAAATTTTAGTTTTATGACTTTATTAAATATACAATGCGAAAAGTTCACTACTCGTTTATAATGACTAGTTTATAGTGCACATGAAGGCCTAAGAAATAATGTTCATTAGCTTCGTTAATGCATACTTTACTAGATCAAGTAAGAAAAGTATGCATCTATTGGTCAAAGTTTACATTTTATTTCTTGTCAATACACCGACTTAACAAATTAAAATAATATGTATGCTTTAACTAGTATAACACAAATAATACCGCATCCCTTAATAATCATCCATTAATTTCGTCAAGAAAATATGGGCAGAGGGAATTCAAGGAAGAGCTATTTTTAGTTTATTTTTTAAATAAATTAAATTCGATAATAGAAAAATAATATTAAAAATGTGTTGCCTAGTCTAAAACTATAATAACCCGCTGCCCCATCATAACAACCTAACTCAGGTTGTCAGATAGTCTGATAGACAGAGAGCCCATAAAGACCAAAATGTCGATCTTGCATATGATTGTTTACCCAACGTTTCATTAGCGAAGAGACAAACCCCATCGAATTTCATAGAATGATAAAAGTTAAGTGGGCTAATGCTTCAGTATTCACTGTTTAAATAGACTTATAAGGCTCCTAAACAGCATTTGTTCGAGAGGAAAAGAGATGCTACCCGTGCGCTTCCAGGGCAATTTAGCATGTGAATTGCATAATTTATCCTGAAAACTACGCAAAAAAAGTTATACAGTAGTAACTGTTTACCAATTTAATTTAATAAATTTAAAGAAAAAAACATTAATGGTTTCATCTGACTCTCCCTTGTAGACCTACTGTACATGGCCAAAAATAAAGGCAAAGCTCACTTTATTCATTTATTTATTAAATGTTTCTTAATTCTTAGATTAATTTTCTTTATAATATTGTTCAACGTATAACATTAGAGGAACTAGCTCATCAAATCCATTTACTGTATTTCGTTGCCTTGTTACAATGTCATATTGTGTTTACTAATTTGGATTTCTCTTGCAAAACATTCACGCAACAATAAGTTTCTGCACGATCATTTTTCATCCCAGCCTGCGCTCATGTCATTTCCCTCCAGCTTGATATTTGTTAGGAAACACTTTTCTAAAATATGATAACAAGCTGAAAGATGAGATTGCTCGGAAATGTCATCAACAAAACTGATGATTCTTGTCTGCTTAAATTATGAACGAGTAAACAAAAACTTTTCTTCTACCTCGTAAATCTACTTTTAAATTAGTATTTTCTGAATACTTTATCTATGACATGTTATAAAGAATCATTTTTGCGATAAGATTACAAGTCCTACAATTTTTAGTTTTTTATTTAAAAAAAAGTCTAGCTGATATTAAAAAAAATGGCCTTTAAAAACTATGTACTGTATAATAGAATGTACTGAACGCGTAATTAATGTAGCCTAATCTATTCTTATCGCTGTTTATTAATAGAAAAAATAATCTAAAAACAAAATGTTGCTTACAATTGATTTTTACGACTACGTACAATGAGTGAAATAAAAAAAACATTTTTTTTTAGATCTTTAACAGCAGAAACAGAAACTAATTAAATAAAATGGTATTTTTTTAAAAAAATATAAAGTACGATTGTACTCGCCATTTATAAAATGAGCCCAAAAATATAAACCGGTATATTTTTTTAAAAAAATAAGAAATCTCACTTTATAACATAGGCTATATTATTTTATACTCGTATTTAATATATTTATTCTATCTAGATTTGTTTAACACCACACTTTGAATGTTAACTTTACATAAAAAAAAAATTTAAGCCAAAAATAACGTAAATTATGATCACATCCTTATAATGTATGAAATAATTATTATGTACATGTACTGTATTGCAGATGCTTTTATCGCGCTTTTCAATTCTCTTTACAGTACAGTAAGTATTCGGAATTTTATAGTATCCGGTTAGGGATCGCCCAGTTTTTTAGCATTTGCAAGTAGAGGTACAATGTACGGTACATGTTATAAAGTTTGTTCTATTAAGCCGAATTTCTAATATTTGAATCACTATTTTTTAGCTTAATTTTCTTAAAACATGTACATATAAAAAAAATTCCTTATTTTAATGCCTTGAATTATATTAACGAATTATTAGAAATAAATGAAAACATTTATTTGGTTCCAAAATTTTGTCTTAAAATTAATGTTCATAGACTAAATTTTCAAATATCTAAAGTTTTAAAAATATCTAAAAAAGAGTAGGTTATTTTATGTAGAGTACATCTGTTAGAAATTTATTTACATAATAATACAGTACTGTATAGATTCACGCTTATTTTTTTTAACATAAAATGAAAGCAATTCCGCTTTCATTCCGCTAATCTAGACTCTTAAATGTACAGCATTATATTTTACAATTAAAATTTATTAGTTCCCAAAGTAATTTGAAAGCATGATCAAATGTGGCATCGGGTAATGTACTGTTTACATCAGTGTTTTGGCTGCTTACCCTTCATTTTACTTCATCTCATTATTCTCATTCTGCCGACCCACATTTAATCCACCAAATCGCAATCCAAGCGTGTATTTGGTTTCCCAACCCATTCAAAGTCGAAGAAAATGTTGCCAACTGGCGTTTCAATGTCGCCTGCCTAAAACTACACTTTCCATACGTGTACATTATTGAATGTCTGACGCAATTAAATAGGCTTTGCTCTGTAAACATATTATAATTTTTTCTACCATAAAAGCTATTCACTCATTCTTTCCATAATAATGCAATAACTGATAGTATTTTTCTGACAAAGTTGTTACCTTATATGAATGCAAACAGCTGTCGAGAAACAGGTTGTGGCGAGGTCTATGTGTATGCAATATCACAGCGGACACTAAATGATTGAGCATCAAATGACAACTTATACAGTATTACAAAGTAGTAACAGTCTGCAGTTGAAAACAAAAAACTACCGCATTCACAACAACAATAATATTGCAGATTGAAAAGTCCTTCAAAATTGTTTTCTACGCTCACCCCATTTCGAATTTAAAGAAAGCAATAAATTGAGCGAAAGGGAATTTATAGACCAAATGACCTTTCTCCATATAAATAATTTAATATTCAAGCGCTGTAAATAAATATCAATAAAATTCCATACTACGCTTCATTAAAAATAATATCCATAACATCCTGAATGGGTTCGAGCCGAAAGTTATTTTTAGACATACAATTTAATTAACTTATTCATTAAAAGCAAAGCCAAAAATCGTCTTTGCATAATTTTATTATTAAAAATTCTTCATGATTCTTTTAATTAAGTTTAAAAAAATGAATAGTATGTCCTAAAAGTATCTTTCCAATCGAAGTAACATGTAGCAATGTAAATACATAATTAATTTAAAATTATATATTTGAGCTTTTTTTAAAAAAAAAAATGGCAAAATGTGTGTTTAAAATTCGTAATGAAATTACCAAAGTAAAAAAAAAAAAATACCGGTATTTCTTTAGCTATGACAACAATAATATCTAGTTATACAGTATTAAAAACATTATGTATAAAAGACAGTACAGTATTGTTGTTAAGCGAATTACTCATAAAAATTGAAATTAACATAACGTAATCTATTATTTTGAAAGTAAATAAAAAAAAAATGAGTTACTTGAGATGTCAAAATTTGAAAGTAGAAAACCATTGATAAAATCCAAGAAACTATCACGAGATGATCTAATCCGGCGATAAAAATAACCGAAATAATTTGTCACGTACTCCACACTGCAGTCAAATCCAGTAGGCTCATAATTGAATTAATTTTCTACGCTAATCTTGGGAGCAGATTTGAATGAAAGTGCTTGCGGGAGAGACTCGAACGTAGCAACGAGAACTATGATACGATTAAATGACAAGAAAACTTACAACCATTTAACCGCGCAAATACTAATATTCAACGTAGGCGGATTAAAATCTAAAATTACATTAAAAGGTTAGTTTGATTCAAAAGTCAACCGATGATTAAATAAAAAAATACGGGTTGATCCGAGTTACGTGAGTCAATATAAGCCGATTAAAATCGAAAGCGGAAGACTTAGTCATTCTAAATAGAAAAAAAAAAAAATCAAACTGGCGACTTATCGGTTAAAAATAAACTGTAAACAATATTTGTGGTAGAAAGCAGAGGGGATAATTCTGTATAACGGAATTGAATGAATGCATCGATCGAGATCGTTGATGCGATTGAATAGGCTTATTACTGTACTTACATCGGCGGGTACGGTGGTGGGCTTGCTCGGTGAATGCTGAGGAGATTTCGAGGCTGTTCGAGGAAGCGTTGAACTTGAGCAAGAAGTCAGCATCTTGGGTACAATTTGACATTACAATCCTTACGCCGATGAATTACATCCACCGTTCACAAACTTAATTCATTTCTAACGCGATTGAGATACCTTATCCAAAAACAAATTCCTCGGAAAAATTATCATCCAGTCGCTGATAAACGACTTATCGCAGTCGACGCCATCTTTGTACGATGCCTCCTAAATGCACCAATCAAAATTTACAATTAAACTACAGGTTTGAAGGAAATCAGGCAAAATGATGCAAAATAATGCACGTACAAACCCGTCTAAGATTCTTTTAAAAAAAACTAAGTTTGATAAATATACCGTACAACGAAATGTCACTACAGTACTGCATTTTTAAAACAAAATAAAATGATTGTTTTTAACGTTAAAATGCAAGTTTTATTAAATCTCATAATTATTATACACAAATTAATTAAATGCTGAACAAATGCATGCCCAAATGTAGTACAAGAATAAACTTTGGAAAACCGCCATAGCCTCCTTTAAAATGTACCGTACAATGCATTCATCTTTGTTCGGGGCTTCCGTAGTTTCCCGCATAATTTAAATGTCGGTCAACTGATTTATTTTATTTAATAATTAGCCTCTTGACAACATTTTCGTTGATGCAAGATGATTTTATTAAATATCATGGAAACAGACTATATTTAGTTGATTAGTCTCGAATATTACGGGGCAATCAATAGTATAAAAACTAAATATAATTATTATGGTATAAATATCGAAATACAGTGTAGTTGTACGTTAACTCAAATTTGAATTTTCTGTTTACACCTCCCAACATTTTTACCGCTTACTACCGCTTTTTCGAAATTCTTTTTCTAATTCGAATCGTCTTTCATCTGTCCTTTGTAGAAATTTTTGCTTTTCAATGAATCTAATAACGCGTCATTTTAAACATTATTATTGTGATTTTCCGACTTAAAATTTAAACTTACCCATTTCTACCCCTATTAAACGTTTGTAAATCTTCTGAAATGCCTTCGTCCGCTTTAAATACATTCCAGTCCAGTCTCGACTTTTCCTGCCATTAAGAATTGTCGATATTAAAATCCAATTCAAAATAAAACAGACTGATTCTGCAATTCAATTACCAATGTGCTCATTTTTTTTAATCCTGAAATTTTATTCAGAACGCTATTGAGTCCTCCTGGCTTTTTAACTACCGGTAATACATTTGTAGGTGGAAGTGGAGAGTCAATTTTCTCCGTTGATCGTAAGCTATCACCTTCAGAAACAACTTTAATTGATTTTTGAGAATTAGAATCCACAACTTCGGTCACCCTAAATATTTGCAATGTGATTACTAACAAGAAGATTAAAAAACGTGACATTAAATTCAGTACCTTACTACTTCGCCAGCAAAATTAAATTCTTTAGTTACTACTTTACTAACTTCGTTTGAACTATTTTCTACATTTTCAGGAGACTTTATATCTGATTTGACTAATATTGATGGATCGTCGGCGTCCTTCAGAAATTCGCTCCACAATTTATTAGCCCGTTCTTTTTCTTTTTCTTCGTTTTCGGTTGGGTTAATTTCTGTACTTTGATTATCAATTTCTAAATCTTTCTCAAGATTTTCTTCACTATTTTTATCATCTCCGAGTTTGATCCCACCTTTCCTCTTAAAAGATTTTGATTCACATTTTTTCTTCAATTTACGTTTTTTACAGCCCTCATTCTTCTTTTCATTGTCACTATTAGCGTCATCTACAAAATCATCTTCGCTGATTTCACTTTTTACATCTTCGTCACTATCCTTTGCTAATCATAAAACTCAATTATAATAATTGAATACATAATTATAATCATTTTGACAGAACTGAAATCTTACTTGGAATGTAATCCTCATCACTACTTTCATCCGAATCATTTTCGTCAATATTCATTATGAATAAATGCTAAATATAATAACTAAAATAAAAACAGTGTACAATAATTATTAATTCACCGATAAATTTTAATATTACCTCGAACGAAACAAAGACGCTTACGGAAAAACTCCAGAAAAATTATTACAACACATGATCTATGAGCAGCCACTAAAACAATATTCGCCTTTTATTATGTCTTTAACAAAAAATGCCAATATTTTAAGTTGATATAAATAATTAAACATTGAATCATTTAATATGCATATATAAAAATATTTCTGCATATAAAGACAAGAATATACCGTATTTAAATAAATTTCATTAACTATTTTTATAATAAAGTATTTTTTAGTATGATGGTGCTTCACCGTAGTCAGTATTTTGTCACGTGACTATTAATCGACTGCGTTTTTTAAACACAGCAGTGAAAAAGTTTCAATTAATAATTGTTTCGACTTAAATTAAAATGCCTTATGCCAATCAGACTTCTGTTCACATCAGTGATTTAACAGATGAATTTGTAAAGTTTTATTTGGAAGACACGGATTTAAGGTATTTTCTTATTGAACTGTAAAAATCGTTTACCGATCGGTAACCATTGTCTTTTTTGCTTAAAAAATTAGTGTTGCCAACAGCATTAGACGCGTTTTTATTGCAGAAGTTCCTACATTAGGTAAAAACATTTAATTGTTTAACAGCCGTTTTTAATATACAGTACTTACAATTTAATGACCTTTCCATATTAAGCTATTGACTGGGTTCAATTGGAAGCCAACTCCACAGTTCTTCACGATGAATTTATAGCCCACAGAATGGGATTAGTTCCCCTAACAAGTGACGACGTTGTTGACAAAATGCAGTATTCAAGAGTAAGCAGATGGGTTATTGAAATTTTTATATATTTTGTAATGTATTACCTTACCTATACAGGATTGTTCATGTACGGATTTTTGCCCTGATTGTTCGGTGGAATTCACTTTAGATGTGAAATGTACTGATGATCAAACGAAAAATGTTACAACGGCAGATTTGAAGTCTAGTGATGCTCGAGTTGTTCCCGTAAATAATAATTATTGTTGAATTAAAAGAGTGGAAATAAAGAATTTTATCATACAGGTTACATCAAGAAACAGAGAAGACGAAGCCAACGAGTATGGAGATACCGATGGTATAGAATTAAATTTTAGTAGACAAAATTTGAACATTTCATGTATAGTGTATAAAAATATTGTTAGACATATTAATTGTAAAACTGAGAAAAGGGCAAGAATTAAAACTACGAGCTTACGCAAAAAAAGGCTTTGGCAAAGAACACGCAAAATGGAATCCAACCAGTGGTGTTGCTTTTGAATACGATCCTGATAATGCATTCAGACACACAACATTCCCCAAACCTGAAGAATGGCCAAAAAGTGAACATTCTGAATTGGAAGACGATAAATGTAACTGTTATAATAATTTTATAGTTAGAAATGATTACTACATTTGATTTGTCGTTTATAGTTGAAGCACCCTACAATTTCGAAGGAAAACCAAATAAATTTTACTTCAATGTTGAATCATCCGGTGCAATTCGACCAGAAAATATAGTCTTGATGGGTTTGAACGTTTTGAAGAAGAAACTCAGCGACTTGCAGACCCAATTAAGCCACGAAATTCAGAGCGATGTTTTAACGATTAATTAAAAGTTTTTGGAAAAAAATGTAAATTAAGAAACTTTTAATGAACACATCTGAAGGGAATTTTAATGCAAACGCAACTTTTTCGAAGGTTCTTCTTCGAAATCGTCGGCTCGTCGTTTAGACATTGAACTATCATTTGGATCGATTACGATTAAATCGTCATCGTCCATTACAACCAGGTTTTCTGAAACATTTAAATACAATAAAGCTATGTTTGTGAATGATTATGTTAAATTATTAGCCATACCTTTAAGTTGATTTGTAGCATTCGATGAAGTACTAGCTTCAGGTTGAATTTCATCAGCGCCAATGGTAGCTTTCATTTCGTCTACATCACCAACTATTTCAAAATCTTCGTTGTTTTTAAGAGTTTCACTGTAATAATTAAAATATATAATGCAGCAATTATTTAATGGTATTTAAAATAACTTTTTACCAGTCTATTAGTCTCACTACTAATTGGTAATTCTGAAGGAAATCGTCGCAAATCAATCGCGTTCCATCTTGCAATCCAAATTCGCATAAAAATTTCGGATTGTTATCTAAAATTAAGTACATGTATGTGCGATAAAAAAAGGTTCGCTAAATGCAGACTATATTGTACCTTCGGTTTCTCCTTCTTCGCTGGAAATCAAGATGGTACCTATAATATTTTATTAAAAAGGTAAACCTGTATTATTACTATTACAGTTTATGTATTTGAAAAATATTAACCTTTTCCATCATCAACAGCGACGTCGGGAGCAACCATATTTAGCCGCGATTTTAGTATCTATTTACAATTATCAAATATTGCACAATTGTTACAAATTCACTAACTTTCGGTTAATTTAACTTACTTTAGTTTCTAAATCTCCAACCGTAAATGTTTTAACATTAACACGGAGTCCAACCTAATTCACAATGTTTAAATTTACTGATGGATAATCAATTAATAAAAGAAAATACCTCAGGTTTGAATGAACAAACACTACATTTTGGATTGGGTTTGATTAAATACTCAAATCTAATTAAACTTCCATTAATAGGACGTTTATTGAGGTAAGACTATAAAAATATGAATTAATACATTAAATTGGTATTTACGCACAAGTACTCACAGTACGACAATCATCATATTTTGCTTCTAAAACTTTGAGAGCTTCCATTACAACTAGTCCACCTACTACAGCATTTGTTGTGGCTATTGCTGGTATAATATTACCAGCCATTGCTGTTACCCAAAATGAAATAAAAATTGAACATAAACTTATTAAACACAACTAATCCATGCTTACATTTAACATCAAATCGAGTTTTCTGCATTATGCCAAAAACATGAGCTCGAATGTTAGCGCAAGCAGTGACAAAATCCAAGCTAGCGTCATCATCCTAAATAATGTTTAAACTAATAATTATAGCACAGTTACAAACTCGTCATTGCTTGATTAATACCTTATCCCAAACAAGATATTTCAATTCCTCGTTTGTCTGTTCTAATTCGTTAAGTCTAGATTTTAAAATTTCAATGGACTTTTGGAAGACTAAGGAACATTCATTAGCACTCCATAACCGTTGATCACGAATTCCACCTTCTTCAAAAGATCGACTTGAACCTGCCACTGCAAAAGTGTATACTTTCAATAATGTTTAACTTCAATGATAATTTACAGCTTTACCGGCATCTGGTAGATTATTTATATCTAAAGGAGTAGGTTTTTGTCTTTTTTCCCACAGACGATCCATGGATAACAAATATTTAATATCATCGTGAAATAACTAAAGCCAATTTTAAATTTTACACTACCAATTAAAAAGAAAAATTACATAACTACGTACTTTGTTGAATAATTTCTCGTGATTATAACCACAAGCAACTGCCCAGCCTCGTGTGGAAACCCGTTCTACATTTCCTTGACTGTTAGATGCTTTATTTAGAGCTGTGTTTCCTGCATCTCCGGCAGCTTCAGGATCTGCTGTATCTGGCGAAACATCCTCGTCCGGGTCGGCTTCACCAAATAATTGACTAAAATAAAATGTATTATTAATAGCTACAGTAATTTATAAGCACAAAACATTTAAAACCTTACTTAAATAAATGTTTGGCCCAAACAATGCAATGAATTGGTTCTGACGGTGTGTTACGAATAGTGCAACCTGGATATGTTTTTTGAGGAGTTTTAGGTACGCATTCGTAGCACTCAGTTAAACCCTTGAAAAAGAAAACAAATACTTCAGTTTGGTAAATTGCCTCCTAATTTCATTACCTTACAGCCTATCTCACTTTTTTTATGACTGTAGCTTGTCCAAAAAAACCAGACGAACCACTTTCAATTAATGGAACTTCTGCAGCCAAGCACATCCGATTAACATGATTCCGAGCAGCTAAAAATATAGACAATTAATAATAAATGTTACAGAAATATTTAATGAAAAATATACCTCTATTGTCTAAGGCATTGAGAACTAAGTTAAATGATTTAAAATAGTCATGACCAAACTTAGAACTATAAAAAAATATAAAATTAACCATGTAGGTCTATCAAATGGAAAATTAGTTTCTAAAGTATAATACTTTGTAATGCTATCGTGAAAAGCTGTTATTTTCACGTCAGGATTAATTTGCAACGCACTCTGTTTTGCTACCTAAAATACAAATACAATAATTATTGGAGACACCACAATGTTTTTCAAATTAAGTATTACCTTAGCTTTGGATTTACCGACATGCTGCTTTTGAAATAAAAACTGTCTATTCAAATTACTAATATCAATAGTATCTAAATCAACCTGCAATAAAATTCCATTGACAATGAATAAACTACCGGTAGTGATATCAAGCCGCCTTTAAATTCTGCAATCAATCTTAAACTTACAATGTCAATGTCTTGAAACCCAGTTAAAACAAGATTCTTAATTAATTCACAACCTATTCCTCCTGCTCCTACAATTAATAATTTGGCATTTTTAATGTTTTCGGAAAGAACTGGTGAATATAAACTCAAAACCGCTGCCATTTTTTTTAGAATAATAAACTGCAACACTGTCAGTCAAGTTTTAAAATTTAAAAAAAAATAATTCATAAATTAATATTGCAGTTATTTAAATATCTACAAAATACAGTCAATGTAACGTAATATACTAAATTTAACCAAACAATTTTATTTTAATAATTTTTGAAATTACATGTACAGGTATAACAGTACTGTACACGAACACGGTAAAGTACCTGATTTTTTTTTTGTTGAAGAAGTGCTATACGAGGTCACAACGAAAAGGCTCACAATAAAAGAGTAACTTTGCACTTGTACCAAAATACTTACATGTACTGTACAGTAGTGACCCCCTTTCTTGTGGGCCATTTTTGATGTGTTTAGCAATAATTCTGGCTGAAGAAATTTAAGCGGGAATTATGTGATTCCAAACTTTAAGCGGGAATTTAATGATTTCCGCTTAAATTTTCTTGTTCATGAAATACCGGTAGAAAGTATCGGCCAAAAGTTAGCGAAATTATAACTAATTCTTTTCAAAATTTAATAATTATGGAAAGCATCATTGGCATACCAGATTGGCATATCGGTATAGTTTTTTTATTATTATAATTATTATGGGATAAAGATTTACGTTTGTGTTATTTAGATCAAGAAGATGCTCTAAACAGTTTGTTGGATCTCATGTTTGCTGAAAGCGACAAAAATAAACATCCAAAATTAATAAAACTGTTAGCATTCGCAACTTCTATAATAAATACTAAACTATTGATTTGGAATAATACAAATAACGATTATACCAAAGTAAAGTATAATTAATGATAAGTTTACCAGATCTTAATTAAGTTTCTATTTTAGGCTTTGGAAAGCTTGCTTAAAGCGAAGCTGAAGTGTTTTCCAAATTTAAAATTAAAGAAAGTTATCAATGACATTTACCATGATGTTGTTCCTACTACGCTTACGAATGACGGCTCCGAAAAAAATATTTTGGTCTTTTTATTTTATATTTTTAGTATAATTATTAAGCTTGTTTATTAAGACTTTTTCTAATCGAGTTTTTTTAAATGCAGTTCGCCAACTCATTGAAAGAGATGTTGAATTACTCTGAAGCAGAGCAAATTATACCTTGTCTTCAAGTTAAACATATAAAATGCGATATACCAATGCTTGGCATCACAAATTTAACAAAACCTCAAGTAAAAAATACTTTAAAAAATTATTAAACATACCGTAATTATGATAAAAAATATGGCACTATTACGACTCCTTCCCTGCAAACGTCTACCCAACCGGTAAATCTTTCGGTTTAAGCTCTCAACTATAGGGGCATATTGACCTAACTATCACTCGTGAACTATGACGCAAGTTTGCAAGGGAGGAGTTGTAATTGAGGCTAAAATATTAATTCTCAATGAAAGTGGAGATTTAACGATGGTGAAGAGCTAAAACGCCGCATTCATCTGTTGCTTACTACTGAGGCCCAATCCCTCGTCGAGTTTTATTTTAAACTGTTTAAAATACATGGTAATCCAATAATTAATTTTTTGGGAGAGTAATTTTAACTATTTTACTGTATATTAACGCAGCTGACAACTCCAATATTAACGATACACTTAAAATGACCATCATAGTAAAGGAGACACTCAAAAAAGACATCGAAGAGTTTAAACAAAAACAAGCTAGAATGAGACAAGCCCGAGTGAGAGAACACGATTTAATTAGAGACTGTAAAAATGTAAATATGCTTATGAATTTTTAATTCATATAACAATAAGGTAATCCGCATAATCAATTTATGAACCAACTTTTTATAAAATAGAGCCTGACCAATCTGTCTTCTAAAATTAATGCCGTAGGAAATTTGCAATTAAATGGAAAATGGGATGAATCAAAACTTTGCCTGCTGCAAAATAAGTCCGAAAATTTAGACCGTAAACTCAGGTGATTAGACATCGCGTTAAGAGAAATTTTGATATCTAATTAATTTTTTTTAAATTATCTGTCATTTAGGCATTTTCAGTTGGAGGTTTTCGAACATGTGCACATCCCCGAAGTCGTCTCGTCTTACGACAACATCAAGTAAATAATTATTGATCAATGTTCTTGATTTGAAATAATTTTACCAAAATGTTTTAATATTAATTTAAATATTCTTTTTGATTGGGAAAAGTACGATACTGGATAATTACAGACACCGAATCCAGTGCCAGATAACTAAAAGCAAGCATCAACTCGCTGCGTACGAATCTTTGGGGCCTCGTTTTCAAAATCTTTTAGCCACACACACTGGCTTGCAAAATCAAATTGAAAACGAAAAGGCGATGCTACAACAATGGCAGGCAAAGAATTTTGCTGAAACATGCCAACAGTAATTGTATATTTGTCAATAATTATTTGGGCGCCCACTTCACGCATTTATAAAATCTGAAATTTACAATTCACTTGGCTGTGCTTAACATTTTCAAGTTCCCGTATTCACTGACTCATGCTAAATAGATCTCCAGCTGAAGGCAAGGGTGCTAACCCTCCGGTTACATCGGGCAATAATGTCAAATCGGGAAGATTTTGCAGATGAGATTTCAATTCACTGCGAACTTGTTGAACCTTTTGTAGCTTTTGTTGATATTCCTTTAAAATATGAATAAAATTAATTGATATTAAATAAATAAATGCATTACATATTTACATCGTATTCCAAAAAAAACCGAACTCTTTTGCATTAGTACACTAATCTCCTTAATTAGCTATTTTATTTCAGTGAAACAATCATGGGAAACCTTCCCTTTAATGAATGAACATTACTGTGTTCAAAAATATCCTTCGGCCTCAACACACGCAGCAAGACGAGTTCGCTACTGACTAATTGCTGCGTCAATAATTACTTTTTCCCTTTATCGTATCTTTAGTCTTGTAAATTTTTACTCGGTATGCGTTTTAAAAGTATAAAAAAATTACTACGTTTTGAGAAAACTTTATTATAGGCCGCTTTTTTCGGAACACGATGTATTTGCGGTAATTTTTTTCGTTGTATACCTCTAATTTCTTTTCTTGTTGTACAAGTATTTGTTTTTGACAGTAAATAAAATCACTAATCATCTTTGCTACGTTATTTCGATCCTCGAGTTCCTGAGTCAAACGAGCGTTGTAATCCGTCAACAGTAAAAATGCTTCATTAACCTGTTTTGCCAACTTTTCCCCGTCTCTTTTGTCTATAAAATAAGCATCTAATTGCAGAGTGCCATTTTGGTTATGCTTAGACTTGCCTCTTAATCGTTCCAATAGAGAAACATCCGAAACTTCAGGTGGAAGACTGGCAATTTTCTCTCTAACGGAGGCGTCGCTCGATGCGGAATTTTCCAAATCCAGGAGCAATTTAATGAAAATTTCAGGCTAAACAAATAATTAGTTAATTTACCGCGTATAACTAAAGTTATGGTTACAAATTATTAGGTATACGTCAGGCGGTTCCCTTGCTGGTGATTGAGCATCATCAATTTCTGCCACAGTATTTTCTGATTTTTGGTTTTCTATTGAAGCTTCTTTAACTTCTTTTTCTGCGACCACGGGTGTCGGTACAACTACTTCGGGAGTTTTATCTTTCTTGGGTTTCACAGAGTTTGATTTTCCCTTGGCTTCTTTGAGTGAATTAAACACGACCTCTACGATTATTAAATTTTAAAATTATAATAATGAACTTGCCAATACCTGTGGGCTTTTTAGAATTCGAAGAATTTGATTTGATACTGTTTTTAAACTGACTTATATGAGCTGCATTATACACTCCTCGTTCTTGCCAAACTGTTAACAATCGCATCAACCCTTGAACTGTCTTTTCATCAGCACTCCTAGAATAAAATATTTAAAATTTTGTTTCAGTACTACAATACAACGTCGCCGAAATTGTATTAAGTCCCACCTGCCAACGTGTTGAAACGCTTTGGATAAAACATTCCCGAATTCTTTCGTGTATTCGGGACCTTTCTTCTTACTGTTTTGTATAACGTCGTTTGCCAGATACATAAATGTCAATTTGCGACTAGGTTTGGCTAGCAAATACCAAAATTAAGTAAATATTGTAGCATATTTCATAAAATTTTAAAATAGGAATTGATAGGTATACCTTTGAGTAGTTCTTTATACCACACGGCCACGATGTTTTTACAATGTTTTCGATGGTGAATCACCCATAAAGATAATGTTAAAATACTCTGCTGCGAATTATTAAGTTCAGATAACTTTTGTTCTAAAGTTGATTCCGAAAAATTAGCCATTTTTTAAATAAAACTTTAATGCTAATAATGATACTGAATCAACTCAAATACACCACGAGCACGCACTATGCCTACGGTAGCACGATGTCTTATAAAAATTTCTCTGCGCTCTGCTCAAAGGCGCACTCTGTAATATGGCGGCCCAAAAAGCTTAACAACATTTTTGAATTTTTAAAACAATCATTTCCAGTTAATTTCTGATTTTCAAGCTCGGGTCAGGTGGCCAAGCAAGAGCCAAGTCGGCACTTGATGATGTCAATAAAAATAAACTACAAATGATTTAGAAATAAATATTTTTTTTATTTTTAAAGAAATTTCTTGAGCCGATTGGGCTACCATACTTTACCTCTTTGATTACGTGAGTTTTTCATCAGCTTCGAAAACAGCGCTCTTTTACAAAATGCAGAGCTGTGCAGCTGTGTGATGAGGGGAACGCACCAAAATTTGGCCAAATAATTGATACTAATTTTATAATTTTGCCAAAAATAGAGGCTAAGTGTGTCCTTTTTCCTAAAAAAAAAAAAATTTGCGACAATATTGACCTAACCTAACGATAAAGCAATAAAGTTTTCTAAACCTATGACTTTCATAATAACTATTACTGGAGTAAAATTTAAATTAGATTAGTCAGTATATATTTTTACAAATTAAAAAAAAATACTAATTTGTGGAATGGAATATAAAATGACAACAATATCATAATCACTATTAAAATCTACTTATCATATATTTATTTTCAAATTTTCATTGTGCATAATTCCAATGCAAACAATTATTTTGTAACTAATATTCACTTTTCGTTAATAATAAATTGTAAACAAAAATAATTTGAATGACAATTTTATACAATTAAATTATTGTAAAATATATAATTATACTGCATGATCAACAAATTAAAAAAAGAAAAATAAAATAAAAAAAGGAATGTTACATTAATAATTAATCAAGTTAATAAATGATATGACAATAATTATTGTTTTTTGTTTCATGAATTTGGAATAATAATTATTATCGTAAAATTCGGAATTATATTTATGAATATGCTTTCATAAATTGTGTAATTAATGAATCACAGATGAATTGAAAGGCTGAACTCGCATATAAGTTAATAAAGTAGGAATTAGGAAGAGTTAAATCTACTTTATCAACTTTTACAAACAAATCAACGTTTATTTATTATGCCCAATTTGTGAGCATTCAAAACACAATTGAAACTTATTCGAAATTCAACGAGACGCTAAAAGATGGAAATATACAACTTTAATCGCCGGATATTAGTGTTTGGAATGAAATAGTAAAGTGCATTTGGATAACATACTTTAGTGTATTTACAAAATATAATTGTCGTGATGTAAAAAGTTGATGTTTTTAGTGAATAAACAATGAAGGTTTTTGGTAAACTATTGGTGTACTGCACCAAAATTTTAGATTAGGCTATAAAGACACAATGGAATAATTATTTTAAAAAACCAAATCTTAAGTTGGTACAAATCTTTTTTGTGTGTGCGCGTATTGCTTTTTATCTTTAGCAATTTTCATTGGTCCAAATGCCCTTCTTAATAAAATCATACAGAATTTTTTTAAATAAATTTTTTTAAACTGGATTAATTTCATCTGATTTATAAATAATAATAATAATTATTGTAATAATATAGAATAACATTAAGTATGTACAATTCGCATTCATTCAACTCACTTTTTTTTCACTATATTTTACAAAATAATGGCTAATAACATAATCGAAACTGAACATAAGACACGATATCATTGATCACTCCTTTTAGATGACAAAGAAATTATTTTTTCAGAAATTTAAGGCGGAATCGTAAGGCTATTTGTTTTTTAAATATAGGTAAGATTTGTCTTTACGGAATGATTATTTTTGCTTTTGGAATGCAAAATTAATGAAGGCAATGGTCAAAGGCACCCAGTGCACATGATATAATACGTAAACATTATTAAGAAAATTTGTTCGTTTTCTTTTCAGAGTCTAAGTTATAAATCAATGCTAGATCAAAAATAGCTAACATTTTTTTCCTCCGTCATTTAAGGCTGTTGATGGTATATTTATTGTAAAATAACTAACTTTTTCGAAATGCAGTTTGCTATATTTTTAAAAGTAAGAAACTAACGCTTTCAAATCGAAAATCTTAAATTATAAATATAATTTCTGCCATTTATAAATTAAATTCTGTGATATTAGGCACATGAAACTTTATAGAAAATTTTAAAAGTTAAGATTACACTCTTTTCGTGTGAAATGCACTTCGAAGGCAATTTTTGATTCATGAGTTGCATTTGTAAATACAATTAATTAAAAGAAAAAAAAAATTGCATTCTTCACGTAAAATTGATTAATTTTAAACTTTAAAGATACCTTATTCTTCTCAATCACAACCATTTGAATTAATCAAAGCTTTAGCAGTAAATTAAAAATAAATAAATAAAAGCACTTATAATAATATTGATCATTTCGAAATCACTATCATTCATCCAAAATTTTCATTCGCTTTTTTTTTTCGCGTTATTTTGCTGTTTTAAAAAAAGGCATAGTTACTAAGGCACGAAGAATGCTAAATTCGTATTCATTTTTTCATTTTTTGATATTAAACAATATTGACAAATATATTATTCGTAATAGTTACTAAAGCTTTGACGGCACATTTTCAGCAAATAAAACAATTCAACAATAATTATTTTATAATCCTTCGAAATCAAATATGAGATACCGGATTCCCTTGATCAAAACTTGGATTCAGACATTGAAGGCGAACGAAAAACTTTAAAAAAAATGTGTCAAAATTTTACACTAACGTTACGAAGAACACTGCACGTTAAAATTGCTTTTGAACGATAAAACTACCGAATTTGTTAATTATTTGGACGGCATCTAAATCCGGAAAGGGATTTTGAAAATTTGCATATAAACAACTCGTGTGACGCTGTTACTTTATGTACACATTTAACAATCATATTAATTTTTATACTTGTAAATATTGCGCATCTACCAAACATTCTCTCTCATCCTAACATTCAAATTAAAAATAATAATATAAAAATGTACAAATGCCAACTGAACTCAAAGTCTCGAAAGAATTTGCGTTCACTTGCATTTTTTCAAAGTTTTGAAATGTTAAGGCTCTTCGGCATCCGATGAACATTTTTCTCGTTGCACTCCAGAGATCAGCTGCTCGTTGTCAGTTTTTATCAGGAATCCGTGCTCATCCGGATGATAGTCTTTCAAGTGTTCGAGACAATGCCCTCGATCTTCGAATGACTTGAGGCACACAAAACAAAAAAAAAGCGGTGCACCATCCGATTGTCCGTTCTCGCTCATCACCTGATCTTCACCTGATTCTTCGGATTCGGGGCACCAGCATTTTTCGGAACCGGAATTTGATTCTCCTCCACCTCCGTTGGCTTCGATTCTTACAGAAGTGGCCGAATCGGATCGAACCGGGGTGCTACTTGCAGAAGAAAACTCTTTCTGTGATTGTTTCGTTCGAACAGCTGCGGCAGATACAGTATTTGGAGCTTGCGGATGTTTCGTCATCATGTGTTTTTGTAAATTACCTGGTGTAGAAAACGTGCTACTGAGGCACATATTGCATCGATATGGTCGGTCAGGCGCGTTACGAGCGGTGCAATCCACGTTTTGAGAGTTCAAATTATTAGATAAACTCAAACTTTGAGTTGAATTAACAATTAATTGTCCATCGGTATTCTCCAAAGGTTCGCAAATTACATTCGACGTACTTCCACAGCCTGCAATTCCCAAAGCGAGGCTGCCGCCGCTACTTCCGCCGTGTTTTCTAGACAGATGACGATCACAGTTAGATTTGGTTGTAAACCACAGCGGGCATTTAGGGCATTTGAAGGGTTTCTGCCCTGTATGAGTGAGAACGTGTCTTCTGAGTGAACTCGTCCACGGAAACTGTCTATTACAATAAGGACAAGCCACTCTATTAGGAGCGTTTACGTAAGCGCTTTTTCTCCCATCCTTTGATCGCTCCGGCGTTTTCGGAAGCATTTCGCCATTTTCTTTAGGTTTAAAATTCGCCAATGGTTGATCTTCCTCGGACTCTTCCGCTTTGTGTCCATTATTCTCGTACTCATTTTCTTCCTCTTCATCTTCGTCTCCGCTTCTTCTCTTTCGAAATAGCTCTTGAATATTTTGTTGATTGGCGGTGCTCAATAGCTTGGAAACGCTAGCTAAATCTGCGCCGCACTCGTCCGCATCTTCCACCGCTGATTTCGTTTCACTTTCCATCTGGGGTGCCGGTCTCCAAATATTTCGAATGCTACTCGCTTTTCCGCTGTGATTAGATTCTACGGGCGAGTTTAAAACGCTATCGCTTCCGGTATCCGAATGTGACGTTATAGACGTAACTATACTGACCATGTTGGTAGGTGCAGAAGTAGTCAAAGAGAGAACGGTTACGGGATTGTCCACACTTTGTCTTTGTTTAATTTGATTGGAAATGGCTTGTTTAACTTCGTCAGAAATCGTCACCGCGCTTTTGTTCACATTGGAATGCGCTACGCTCGACATCCGGTTCGAAATAGGAGGAAAATTTGGCGGAGAGGGAGAACGATTGAGAATGACAGGTGGTCGAGTGATGGAAAGATTGGCGGCTGCCAATACGGGATTATATTCGCTGACATTTTGCGGCGGTGGAATGGAAGGAAAAGCCACATTGGGAACGGTTACCGAATGCAAAATCCTCTGAGATGTCATTTGAATGGGAAGTGAAGGCGAGATGGAAGCCGGTCTTGAGGAGAGCGAATGAGAAGCCAGGGTTCTGTCTTTTCTTCCGCGAGATTTTGACGCCCAAAATTCCGGATGTTGCTGTTTGATATGTCTTTCCATGTTGGAGCGTAAGGTAAATCCGGCGGCACAATAGTCACATTTGAAAGGCCTTTCGGTGCGATAGCGCCTCTGCTTCTGTTTTTTCAATAGAAAAGCGCTGCTGGCAGACGAATTGACGGAATGGTTAGTAGATCTCAACGTATTTTCCACGTGATTCATGTGCGAAGATGCGTGCTGATTCATAGCTAACGGTACCACACTTTCTCCCACTTTTCCAATCAACTGATGAGTTACCTGTTGCACTGGAATAGGTCGTCTTACTGCTTCCGGTTGAAACCTCGTCTGATGTAAACTTAAATTAGCGGCGGTAGTTGAAAAATTCTCGCTACTGGTTAAAAGTGTAGAATTAAATCTATTTGAAAACGAAGGCGATGTATTCTCCACGATGACCTGTTGCTGGGCTTGCGAAGCCGCCGCCACGGCTGCTGCTGCGGCTGCCGCTTGCGATGATAAGGTAGAGATGATGGGACCAATTCGCCGAGCTCCGCCACCAGATGGCGTTGACGTCATCAACGGCGACATTCGATGCGAAGAGAGCCGTTGTCTGGTTGGAGCGGAAAGATCCATAGGTAAAGTAGATGTAGAACCGGAAGTTGGAATTAATGCAAGAGGTAAAACAGATGTGGAAGAGTCATTGGCGAATCTTTTAGTGAGATCAATGGGTTGAATTGCCAAGTCCAATGGTTGTTCTTGCGGAGGTTGGAAAGTAACGGCAGCAGCAGCGGCAGCGGCGGTGTTGTTTGTTAAATCGATGAGTGATTTTAAACTGTTTAATTCCTCTTGCGGTTTCTGTTTCTGATACAAGCCGGAGGTGTTAAACATTTGATTACGAGGAAGAGGTTGGACAGGTGTAAATGTCGCCGTGGAATCAGTGAGTGGCGGAATGATCGGTGACGGTTGAATGCGTAATGCGGTAGTGGAACTCAAATCCATTACCGTTGAGGACGATTCTTCCACCGGCGGTTGGGTGTTCTTTTTAACCATAATTAACGGAACGTCATCTGATGAATCCTCGTCGTCTTCCGTATCTAACTCGTCTTCTTCTTCTTCTTCTTCTCCTTCTCCTTCATCATCTATCTGACTTTCTTTGTTCGTCTCTCTTTCAGGTTCAAAAGTTGTTGTTTTCTCGGCGATTTTTTCATTTTCGACCGGATCATCAACGACAGGAATTTGGTTCTGCTTGGGTGACGGAAGTTCCGGGCTAGCCGTCACCGAATCAGCTAAACGCGGCGAAGCTGGTAAATCCGCGGATGGCGTGGACGAAGGCCGAGTGGTGGCAGGCGATGATCCCGTTTTTAAAATGGACGGAATGATGTTCGTAGTTGTAGCCGACGTTATGTCGATAATTGATTGTATATCGGCAAAGTCATTGGAATGCGTATCTATCACGTTATGCGACGTTTTATTATTTGCGCTGCATCTGCCATTTAACTGAATATTTTTCTTATTTTGACTCAATTCTCCTTCTTCCGCTACTACTTCCGCCTCATTTCTCGACTGCAGTTCCAATAGCGCCAAAAAGCTTTTCTTGTCGAGATTGACGTCGATTTCTGGCGCAGCATCTCCGGTTACGACGTGGGGCTGCATTTTCTGCATCTGACGACTCTCCCCGGCCGAAAGTTTGGAGTAGGGCGTGGCGCATTGTTCGGTAGCTTGGTGTCGCAAACTGTGCGTCTCCAAATGATGATGAGTAGGAAAGTCGGCTTGACATTTGACGCATGTAGTGGTGGCGTTTGGCGGCGGTGTTGACTTCCGAGTAGAATTGCCGAGTACGTGAGTGGTTTTCATGTGCATTTTCAATGAACTCTCGCAGGGAAAAGCTTTCCAACAGTGGTGGCATTGAAACGAATGGTAAGCGCTGCTTGGCCGTCGTACATGTTTTTCGCACGCGCTTTTAGCAATGAGCGCGAACTTGGCGGTGGAAAAGTCAACAAAAGTCAAATCGTGAAATCCTGTATCTGCGTCTTTCACATTGTTATTATTAATATTTAAGATGGTGGTTTCGCCATCCGGTCCCAAAATTAACGTCGGTTCCTCGAGACTCTTCAGATGGACCGTGTGAAGATGCTTATAAAGAGTTTTCCAATCGTCAAATAGCTCATCACAGTCTGCGCACTTGAAATCCTCGACCGGATGCTCATCCAAATGACGTGTTAACACTGCTTTGCGTAAAAAGCTTTGGCAGCACAACATACACTGAAATGTAGCATCATCCTGCGCGCCGTTGTCTACCTGCATATCTTCTTCGACGTCTTTATCCTCCCCTTCCTCATCCATCACTTCATCGTCGTCATCCGCCGATCCTCGACTGCGTTTGGGCCACAAATTTCGACCACCGCCCGTCACGCCATTTGCGCCAGATTTTGGCATGTGCAGTTTTCTCTTAACTGCTGTTCCACGCGACTTTTTCGTGGTGTTATTATTGTATTCATCGTCGCTTATATTGCTGTTATTATGAAAGCTATTATTGAGCGACGGTGAAGATGACTTGTAGCCGCCGTCATGGTGAGTCCGCATATGACGATGCATGTTACCGTTTGTAGTGAAGGCCATGTCACAGCGCGAACATTTAAAAGGTCTCTCGCCCGAGTGAACTAACATGTGGCGATCTAACGAACTGGCAGAACTGAGCACTTTGCCACACAAGCTGCAGGAATGAGTGGACGAGGCGGCAGATTCCACGGTGTTGTGTTGGCGAATGTGACGGGTAAATTCGCTCGCTGAATCCACCTCTTTTTTACACGATGGACACTGGAATGATTGTTGACAACCGTTGGTCAGCTGACGAGTAGTGGATCCTACACTACCATTAGCCGAATTGGTATCTTCCATCGACAAATTCTAAATAATTTTACAAAGAAAAAATTAATTTAAAATATCAAGAAACAACTGAAATTTATTTATAAAATAAAAAGAAAGCAAACATAATTATCCAGTTACTTGTAAACTACTTAAAAAAATTAAAAATTTATGTATACCCGGTATTAAATAAATTATGATACTGTATAATTATAAAAATCATCTACGGTAATATCATTTTTAGTTTCATCATAAAATTATAAAAATGTAATCAGTAAAAATATCAAAAACTATTATAGGCTACCGTATAATATCAGAAAACAAGTACATGTACATGCAGATAAAACATTTATTCTAAGCTAAAAAAAAAAAAAAAAAAAAAGTCGAAATCTTAGCATGAACAAATTTGATTAGTTAATTAGCCTACTACTCGTATTAATTAATTTTGAAAAAAAAAAATTTTTTTTTCGATTTACAAAAAATTAAATATTAAAACAAAAAAATGAATAAGTTGTGTTTTTTTTTTAAAAAAAAAAAAGATTCGCGTCATTAATTTAATCACCAGTATTAGATTCAAAATTAAAGTAAGGAAGAAATCAAAATGTGGTGAGTTAATATTGAACACCTTTGGCATCTAAAGTCAGTGCTGTTCATGTACTGTAAAAAAATTGCGTAAAGAAAAAAAAAATCTCTTTGAAAGAGCTGCCACTACTAACATCGTCGAGTCATAGTTAGAAAATCGCAGATGACGCATCTAAATTTATAATTCTTGATAAAATCGGAAAGGCGGAATATCGAGCACAGTGTGCTGGTACGGAAAACCCACTTTTTTACACCTAGCGTCATCATCATAATACTCGTAGTGTAACATCATCATCTACACCGCTAGCATCATTAAAGAGATGGGAGAAGCCGAAGTTACGCGAACTTGTGATTCAATATGTTTGTCGACTCAGCCTTTCAAACACCACTGAATCAGCCCAGCTGAAGAAATTGAGACTAACTTCCCACTTGTCAAGCCCACCCATCTTCAGTACCCACACCTTTCCCACTTCAAAATACAATATTTTTTACTTGTTGCATTCAAGCTCATTTTATCAATAACAATATTAATTTTGTACTCAAAACTGTTTCCCATCAATATACAGTAGGCTACTCTTTACAACATATTTTAACATAATTTAAAAATAATTAAAAAAAAAAAAAATATGACAACTTGTAATTTAAAAATTCTTTTCGAAGCAATTCTTTCTGGATTATATGAAACCAACAATTATTTTACATTTCTCTGTATTCCTCGTTGTCCCTAGAAACCTGAGTTAGGTCAGTCAGGATAGAACAGCAAAAACCAACCAAACCAACTTTTATCGTGTTTTAACCATCTTTTTTCTAATAGACAAATTTTTGTAGAGCAAAATATACTTTTCATTGCAATAAATTATAACTAAGATTATTAATAAAAATATGTGGTATAAACATAATAATTATTTTTTTTTAAAGTGTACCATTATTTTAACAGAATGAGTTGACTTCCTTAAGCATAATGATTGACTCTACATTATTTTTATGATTTTTTAAACTTTATCAGCGTTTTTTATTTATTATGGCACCAATATAGGCACCCTAAAACTTGATAATAGGTAACAGCAATTGCATATATCCGTAAAAAGCATTTATGATTTATAAATAATATACAGTATAAATGCTTTAAAAACGTCAATTTTCGGCTTTTACGACGTTAAAATGTTATGATAACAAAATAATAATAAACGATCTGGTAAATTGGAGTACAGTGTACTATTATTGGAACAAAACCACTGATTTCACGTCCCCCTACTCTCGCTCCCCAGTTGAATCATCTTCAGTTGATTCGACACCGAACAACTGTAGCCCCTGTGCTATTAAACCTGCATTGTTTATCTAGCTTAATGATAATAATTTGTGTGGTTAATCAACTACTGCACGTGTATTTAGTTATGGTAAGCGTAGTAGCGTTTTTACGCTCCAACAGTTTTTAAGCTTCATCCATCAAAAATTCGAGCATAAAAATAAAAGTTATACTGTATTTATATTTTTCACTTCCGCTTTCTTTTGTATTTTAAAAACTTCTTTTAATAAATAAAATAAAAAAAATAGCTTGGACGCTAATCGAAATTATTTCTCACCTGCGGAGGTCTGCCCAGTCTTTTTCTTCGTTTCCGTTTCACGCTCTTCCTCTTAAAATTCTGATTGTTACTGTTATTGCTTTTTACGTCTTCCTCCCGTCTACCGGCCTCATCGTCGCCGTCACCATCGTCTTCATCGCCGCCACCCTCGTCCTCCGCCACCTCATCTTCTCCGCTCTCGTCTTCCTCGCCCTCTCCTCCCTCTTCCTCTTCCGCCTCGGATTGGGCCCGAATTCCGTTGCTGCGTCGGATAATCGGCCTATTTTCATTTGACACCGCGCAGACCCTGTTGTTGGCGGTGTTGTTGGAATTATTATTGCTAGGACTGTTTAAGTTGCCGCTCAATTTGTTACTTGAACTGGCGAGTGAGGCACTACGAACACTTGAGGCACCTACAAAATGAATTAAAAAAGTATTATTAAATACGATATTATAACATAAATACTGTAACATAATTATTCAACGCTAAAACTCCAAAATGTTAGCGTGTAATTAAAACATTTTGGAAAATGTCATAATGTATAATTAAAGTAAAAATAATTTAATATAATTATTTTGTTTACTTAAATAAGAAATTAAATGAAATCGGAAAATTGCGATAAATTCTTTTAAAAAAAGAACAAATTATTCGTTTAAAATGACAATCCCATTCAAAATCCTAAAAGTAAATAAATAAAAGAAGAGAAAAAATAATACCCTATTTAAAAATAAGTTTTTCTTCCTTAAAATTTGTTTAAAAAAAAAAAAAATACAGTACTTTTAATGAAAGTTAAACCCCCCCCCCCAAAAAAAAATCAAAAATAATAAATTAGTATCCATAACAATGTAACACGAAACTAAACCATTACAAAAAATAGATCGTGTTAGTGGGAAATCGCATAAACCAAGAAAATCAAGCACATTTTTGACAAGCGATTCTCATACCAGTAAGTGACTTTTTAAAATAAGTCCTAAACGTAAAAAAGGAAGTTTAGGCCCTCAAAAACAGTTAAATTCTGACAATTCATTTCCGGTAAGTGATAGAAATTGTCAAGGCCTACGCCCTGGGTGATTCCGACCCTGACCATTTCCATCTCTAGCCGTAATTCGCTCGTTACGGTAGTCAGGTCGCCCGTATCAACCCGTGCGGAGTTTGAGATACAAAACTTGGCTAAAAAAAAAAATCTTTCCACCGCTTAAAATCGAAATAAACATTGCTACTAAACAATTTAAAAGTCTTTCTGTCAAACAATAAGATGATGAAATGTTACCTTGGTACTTGATCCAAGTTCACTCTTAACAACACGCACTGTCAAACGCTATTAAAGTTGCGTAAACGCGTTAATTAAGACAGTAAAATTATCTCCAAAAAAAAAAATAAAAATAAAAGTGCGTTCGCATTTTTGAATAATTTTCGCCACTGAGTCTTATCCCTTCCTAACTGGCATGATTGTGTTCCTCGACGGGACGAGACTATCCCGTAGCAAACGCCAAGTGCGAGTGAAGTGAAGCCAAAGTTTGGTATCCAAGCAACGCGGATTGCAAAACAGCTAGCCTCCCGAACTCATCCGCCAATAACACCACTAGGTAGCGCCCCCATCGACAGGAGAAAGAGGCGGACGACAATTAAACTAATAATAATAAAGATAAAAGCGGCTCACAAAAATCATGAGATGAGCGTGAGGGATGCTGGCTATACAACTTTCACCCACCACATGTGTTTAGTGATGATAATGCCATGCAAGGTATAGTGAGCGAGGGGAGGAGGGGGGAGGGTCGAACGTCCTTGGCGTCTATGACTGGGTTTCCCACCAGTTACCTATCTACCTCACCTCCCTCCCTCATACTCGGGCTCCCCCCCTCCCACCTTTTCATCTTTTTTAACTCCCCATAACGACAACACCCGCAGCGTATAATCTGCGCCTGCGCCGGTTGCTACACCTGCTTTTGTGTGTTGTGTACGTGGAAGCGATGGGCGGAGCTGAGGCTGAGCGGCGCAAGTAACGCAGCTACCTACGTGCTGATAACCTCTACCTTTACACCAACCGTTGCCACGGCAACATCAAGAAGTCAACTTCACTTCCTGTCTACGAGACAAATATGAACGAGGCTTATCAAGCGCGGGGACGAGAGACGCAGTGTCAAAGGCGACTAATTATGGTACTTGCCGTTGGCTAATTAAGTATTTACCTGGCGCGGTAATATTGGCAACGTATTGGGAGAATTATTTTAACGAGATGAGCTGTCAACTCGATAATTATCCGTCTCCAAACTATCAATTTATCAATCAATCTATACGAGACACTACTAGATCGAGGGAGAGCAATCAAGTACGGTAGAAGTACATGTACTTTCGAAACTGATGAAGTCGAGTTATATACAGTAGTACGAATTTGGGGAATAAGAAATAACAGAAACAAAATTTAATATTATTTAAGTCTGGAGTTCAATTTTTTTTTTTTTCTTCATTTTTTGAGTTTAGATAAAGTTCTTATTTCAAGATACTGTACTTCATAGTTGAAATTAATCTTCAAATCCAGCCGGTAATCAATGAGATCAAATATTTTTGACGACCGAACCGCAATCTTTTTCTCCAAAAATATATAAATAAATGAAAACTAATAAAAATTTAATTCCGAACTAGTTTAATTACGACTTATTTGACCTAAGTTGTTTATATTTTTAGTCGAAAGTCGCAGTTAATTTAACTTCATTTTTAAAATTAATTTTGACCAATGATGTAAACTTATTAAAGTTTATTATTAATAAAATTGATTTAAAATTTATTAATCAAAAAACGCCATATTTAAAACTTAATTTATTATAAAACTAATATGCAGTACTGTATTTAGAACTCTAAATTTACATGGCAAAACATCAAAATACTTTTTAAAAAAATTAAATAAATTTAATCAGTTTTGAAAGTACAGTAGACGTTTCGCTTTACTCCATCATGCCAACAGATACGGCCGCTAGTTGCGCAAGAAAAAAAAAAGCGATACAAGAAAAAACATAACAGCACGCGATAATTGCCATCAAATCGATGATGATTCCAAACTTCAAAATTGTGTTGCCCAGATAACGAGCTCACCTTATTCAACGCTGGAAGCACGGTTTATCATTCAAAGCTGAGCTCTAGTCATACGGGAAACGCTATGCTACAATTGAGAGTTTGCGGTTAAGCTTTTTTGCTCCTTATTACGCTTAAATCCACTTCTTATAACAGAACAATTTTTATGTTTATTACCGTATAAACAATTGAAAAAAGATTAAAAAATACACACATTAAAGACACAATTTTTTTCATAAATAATTCCTTTTCTTATCGTATAATTCTAATATATCTAATACTTGGTAGTTTCCATATAATCTTAGTATCTAGCTACCAATTCCTCAAATTTTTATTCACTTATCAAACTTTGCATTTACATGTGAAATTTTTCCACAACTCTACAAAGTGTAATTTATAAAATCGGTGTTCTAGAAAAACCGGTTAAGTCACAAACGCGTTCATAAAAATAAACACAATAAAGATAAAACTTTCCATGATTTAAATTTTTTTTTTTAAAGTTAAAAATAAAATAAAATATTGATATTTCTTACAATCAATTGTAGCTTCATACGGACAGATGTACCGACCTCGTCATTTATCGGGCCATTTGTTTATCTCCAAAATTCATGAAAGGATTTCTATGGTTTTCCCCTCTAATCATATCACACGCATTCTCAATAATTAAAAAGTTCCCTTGTTATTCCAAAAACATTTTCGTTTTCGCACTTAACCATGGCTTCTTTAATTTTCGAAATGTGCCGTTTTTCCACTGTTATCGGCTATTGTATTTTGATGAAAATGGTTTTCGCATTCCTCGTTTAGTCGTCTGTTATGTAACACCTCTCACTGTTAGTTCAAGCTTCCCCCTACCCACCCTTCTGCTCCGCCCACCCACTTGTGCATTTGGCCACCCACACCGTCTCCCCACCATGGGAAACCCTATGCAAACCATTCATTGACGACACAATACCTGCAAGCAGCGCGCGTTGTTTACGAGTAAAACGTTTGACAGCTCGTACACCCCCAACCCATCTCCCCCCTTCATCAATATATTAATTATTCTTCGAATTGATTGAGTTCAGTTTTGTTTCCTTTTTCAACAATACGGTACCCGAATTGAAGCTGGGATCGGGGAACTATCGGATCGGCGTCGACCTTATTCCTTTCACCTCCCCGAACGTAATTACGACACCAGACGTCATCACAATCTCGCATTTTATTAAGCGTGTACAATTTCGCACCAAAGTGACGAAATCTCCGCACTGGTTCTTCCACTCCCAACCACCCATTCCCGCTCACTCACATAATATTCAACATTCAAAAATACATTCATTTTGATTATTATTATAAAATGAATGTATTTTTGAATGTTGAATAAACTAACCATCTTGACAACTATTTTTAACACGGGATATCCCTCAATGAACCCACAAAAATTTTAAATCGAAACTTCAAACTAACAAGTTTGTGGTGAAGCAAAATACAAATACTGTACAGTACATGTACCTTCAACTAGGCTCAACCTTACAATATTATGCGATTCCATGCGCACGAATATATTTTTAATCGTTTTTACACGTTTTTAAACCTTTAATGAAGAAATGTCAATTAAAAAAAAATTGCTCAAAGATTACAATTATTAGTATTACATGTATTAATAATTACTGTACGCGTCAAATATATTCAATAACAAATATATTTGATTAAAGATTTAATAATTATGCCAAAGTTAATTAAAATACCGCACTTTAATTTGATTTTAAAACGTTTGGGCGGAGTTTTCTAATTAATAATACATTTTTTTGAACGTTATTTTATCGACGAATTTGGTGTTTGCGAGATTAAAAAAAAGAGTGTTTGTTGATCGTCCGTCACCATCCTTAACTCATCCGCCTATATCAGCGTATCTCGATGGCCTCGACGGCACCCAAATCACAACCTCGTATCGTCAGTGCCTGCCAGCCTGATTCGGAGCGAAAGAATGACGAGACTTCAACCTGTTGTATCTCTAATAATAATTCCGTGTACATGTAACGTATTGGAGATTTGACCCCTCCACCTCTCTTCACCCCTCGCTCCCTCTCGCTACGTGTACACTGGGTACCGACTGAGGCTGCCCCTTCTAATAACCTCCACCGCATGTGCAATGTTTGATTGCCTTCGCGCAAACATCTCTTCAATTTGCACTCCGCTTAATTTCACGCTGCATGATGTAACTACAAAGCGATCTAACGCCATATCGCTCTGAAATTGAGAAAAAAGTATGCAATCCGCCGATAATCATAACTGCATTGTCATTATTACTTTAACGGAATTCATCTGTAAAGCTATCCCAATTCAATCTTACATTTTATTTTTTCAAAAAAAAAAAGAAAGTTTGCGTTATAAATAAATTTCGATTTTTTATAACAGATGACTCGTCTATTCCAGAATAGTTGAAGATTGGACAATTAAGTGCCCGAATCAAATTGCCGATAAACATAAGCCAATTTGATTTCAAGCCAAAAAAAAAAAAAAAAAAGATTCTCGACCAAAAATAAAATAATTATAATAACCGTAAGAAATAAATAAAAATAAAAACTGAAAAATGTATTACTGTATTTAATTTAATAATAGTAATACCGGGTGTCCGAAGGGAAGGATCCAACTTCCGCCTGCTATTAAAAAAAATTATCATGTAAAAATGGGGTGCCATTTTAAAGAGCAACCCAGAAAGTTTTTTTTGGGTAAAAAATGTTAATTTAATAAATGTAAAAAAATCATAAAAATTCAAAAAGTAACTTTTTACTCATTTCAGCAGTACTATCCTGTGATAACAACGAAACAAAAATGTAACAACAATTAAAAAATAATGTAACTAATAAAACATTGTTGCCGACATGCTAAATCTAATTGAAATTAAATCTATTTCTTATTATGGATTAGTTTGTGCATCCAAATTTAATTTCCCCATCTTATGTGCAATATTTTCTTTTTAAGTAAAGAAAACGTCACAACTGACATAATTGTTACTTGTATATCAAAAACTCCCGTCTCTTTCCTACCCACCCATTTCCTTTTCGAAAAACTCGACCATTTTAACCATTTATCAATTTGTCTAATTTCGACTTTTATTGAGCGAAATGACCGATACGTGCAATTACACGTCATCATGCTCGCTGCTATCGTGGTATTCATTTCAAGAATGATCCACCTGTGGTACGAATTCTTCCAACCGAGCGATATCTTTCGCAACAACTTTTTTTTTCTTTTCTGCCTTACAAATCAATTTGTTCACAAAAAAAAAAAAAAAAAAAAAAGAAAAAAAATTAATAAAATCGGTCGTGAGTTGTCACGGACGTTGTCTTGACAACACCTCATCATCACTCGTTCCGATGTCCAGGAGGGTTTGACAGCTTCTCGTCAGGTCAAAGTTGACGCACGTCATCGCAATCGATATGAATATTATCGACCATACATTTGTTTTTCTCTTAACGAATGCATCTACCTAGACCAAAAATCATCTTTCACCTTCCCACCCACACGGACCACGTCACTACATCCAAACTACTCCAGGCAAAACAAAAAAAGGCAACGGAGAGAGAGAAAAAAGAAATGAATTGATTGGTAAGCGCGGACCGAGTCGACGGGTTGATGGGAATGTTTGGGATTCGTTTCCATAGCAACCGAATGCAAAGAGCTCCGAAGAGGCGGAGGAGAAAATAACAAAAACAAATGGGTGGTCAACACAAAAACGGGAGAAAATTATGCGGAGGAGGCAATGATCTTCCCCCCACTATTTCTCCCCCCCCCCCCCTCTCTCTCCTTTTACCTGTCGCCATATCTCTCTCTCTTCTCATGCAAAATACCACATCATCATCATCATCATCCTGCTTAATGATTATATGGCGGCTGTGTGTAGTGAGCGGGTGGGGTGACGCATAGCCTAGAACATGACATCCCCAAGTGGATGAGGTGTGCGTGTCGAATGCCCCCCACGGAATCCTCGTCGAACGCATCAATCCCACTCGCTTTTTCAATGCTCTCTCTCTCCTATGGAAGCGCAATTCAATAGAGTAAAAAGCCACACCTGATGGCAATAAGGCAGGCAGGCAGGCGGCACTTTGTAGTTGTCAAGCAAAGATGTTGGGCTGAGAACCATGTACGAATCCTTCAACTTCACCTTAAGAATTACCTATTCTATTTTAGCCTCCCATTTTTTTTTTGCCGTCGATTTTTATTGATCATTTCCATCGAAACAGATGAAAAGAGAGAAACTAGCTTATCTATATTTAACTAATCTCGCGATATTCCTTACGAAAGTCAATCGAAAATAGCTTTTAACAATTTACAAATAAATTCCAGAGATAAAAATGCCATCATTTTAATAGCTGTATTACATTATTATTTACATATAATAATAATAATACTGTATCGGGTCAAAATTCGAATAAACTCATGTTTACAATAAGTGGATAGGGTCGCATTTCCCTTCTGATAACGTTATTTGCCTAGAGCGAAATATTGATGTCAAAAACCGGAAGTTCCCTCGCTATGATCCTCATCGGTAAACCGGCTTACGCTTAAAAGAGATGTAACAATGCGTGTTTCGACGCCAGCGCCTCCAACGTCAATTATCTCTCACGAAGATGCCACATCCCCTACAGTACAGTAGATAACGCGGGATTAGATAGAATAGGATTTCAAATTGTCATCCGTAATTCCGTATCAACAACGTTACTCCCTCGACATAAATTCAGGACAACCTCACACTGCTTGCTTACTCGCTTTCTCCTTCTTGCTTTTTTTTTATTTAATGAAACAGGAACTATTCCAAACATGCACACATAGTGCAACATTAATTTCAAGAAATATTTTGGGCACAATATCAATAATTATTATCTTATATCGCCGGATGGAATTTTACCAAGTTTTTCACCTTGGAACAACAACTTCCCCACCCTCCTGCTTTCATCCGCACACATTAGGCTTACAACCTATCAAAAAAAAAAAAAAACCGTGTCTAACAATTCCGATGCAACAAAATCGAATTAAAAAAACAAGATTCAAGGCAGGGCTTTCAAATTGCACAGTGTCGCTGCTAGATAAGTACTTGTCTAAACATCATCGCTCTAATTTTATTTAATTGAGAAGATAAGGCAATCAACTAACAGACAACGACAGAAAAAAAAAAAATCTTTATCAAAAAAATAAATCCCAACCTATTTTATATTGCTAATCTTATCTGTAATATAGGCTAGCGAGCACGTAATACAATCTGTTTTTGATGTCGCATCCGTGGGGTCCATCTCCCTTCCCAACCACCACCCACTTGAGCGCCCCTACCAAACACTCTTCAAAAATAAAGTTCCTATAACCAACCGGCACGTTTTTCAAATTAACGGCATTTTAAACTCATCGCCCCCCTCATATTCCCGCGTCCCCCAGGCGGCGGACCCTACAAAACTTAAACCATTAGCGAAACAATTAAGTGGGTAAATAGAATCCACTTCCTGTTTGAGATGTTCATCTCTGTCCATTTGACCGCCATTCCATCTTTCTCTCCCACCCCCCCCCCCCCCCTCTTCGTTTCCTCTTTTTTACTCCCCCAAACCACCTCCCTCGTCAATTTCCAATCAGCCACCCGCTCGTTGCCTTTCAAAGCGATGGTTAGCCATTTGAAACAACCACTTCATCGCACGTATCATCATCGTCATCGAGCGTGTATCAACAAGACCATCATTTCCTGTCAGCCATTTTGTCAAGATGGCTTTCCGTGTGTTAGTTAGTAGGAAAACAACAAAAGAAGAGAGAGAGAGAGAAGAAGAGAAGAAAAAAAAGAAGAGGAAAGAGAGAATAAAAAATGAGACAGGCGTGTGGTGGCGCTAGTGTTGTGTTGCTTAGTTCAAAGTGGGTGTGGTTGCAACTCGGTCGGCCAAATACGCATCAATCAAGCTCGGAATATGGAGTCGTCGAAATATTTGGCGAGTGGAGTCGAGTCAGTCCAAAGGTTGTTGTTACCATGGCAACCTCATTACTCAAAAAAGTTCGAATACGCACAACAGACGGTGGGACTGAAGAAAAAGAGTGCGAGAGAGAGTTGGAGCCTGTGCGTACCACTCATCCTACCATCGCCACCCACTCCCCGTTGCCATGACAGCGGCCACACCTGCCCCGCTTTCTTCCTTGTATTTTTACGTGCTTGCCCGACCACCTCTCTCTCGGTTTCAGTCGGTGGGATGCACTGATGCCAAACCTCCTTCTCACGCGTACAGGGTGACCGCCAACACTGCTTTTCGCAATATGCTTGCGCTAGAAATTACACACTTTAAATTAAAAAAAAAAAAGTCATAAAAACCCAAGTTTCGTCATACATTTTTACTGAAAAATAAAACTTATTTTTGTTTTCCTTCTTCCCTCTAAACAAAACCTCTGACTATTTTAGATTACAACTTTGAAAAGTCCAGTTTCTATCGACTTTTCAGTAAACATGAGATCTTTTTTTTTTTATTTTTCGAGGAAGCCAAGGATCGATAAGTAGCCATCATACAATTTTTCTTATTCTCCAAAAAACGTATGACGTCACGCATCGGCATCGTGACTCCTCATTTTCCCAGGCGCTAACGCAATGTCACTCAAATTGCATCATCGGAATAGCGTTTGAAAATACATTTTTCTACAATTCGAAACATCGATGGGTTTGCGAGAGAAAAAAAAATAAATAGAACAACAATCGAAAGTAATAGAAAGTTTCGCTGGTCACGTGTCAGTGTGCCAGTGTTTCAACGCGTTTGAGCGCATGCGTGGGAGAGTGTAACTGGCGTTGACACGGTTTCTAAGCGACGAAACGAGAGCCCACATCTCCGTCGTTTCGTCATCGGAAACTATTTTTACGGGGCCACGGGGTTTGTTGTTGGAAACCGAAACAACTTACAATTGACTTAATGATAAACGCTTGATGGTTCGAGAAAAATGATGTCAAATCTATTTCCTCCTCCCTCCCCTGCCAACCACCCTTAACCAACAACTGAACCTCGCATTTCTCGAGATAAAAACATCTATTTCAAAGTTCTTTCAGGAAACAAATACTTTTTCAAACAAACTTTAAAGCTGTTAAATTGACTTTTAGATAAAGCGGGAGAGTAGGATAGAAAAAACGTATTTTTTTTTTTATTACCGAGGATAAGAATAAAAAAATTATCATAAAAATAAAGGACAAAGAGAGATGACATCATATATAATAGTGTTATTTGGCGTGTGAACGCAAGTTGTACCTGTGCGCTCCTGATCCTACCCGTAGTCAACGAATACGAAGAGAAAAAAAAAAAATAATAATAAAAAAAAAGCTTTCCATTCCACTAACATCATTGGCCGATTTGCTTTTCGCAACACAAATAAATACTAAATACCCATGCAAGCTGATACGTGTTTCGAGTCACACAGATTGTTACGGGAAAAGAAGGAGAGAAGGGAAGATGACACTTAAGCCAAACCTCGATTTTACGTTTTCCTTTAAGATCGTAATAATTTTACAAATCCTTTTCATCTCTGTAAATCATTTCAAAGCAGGTCTTTAGAACTCGTTTGGTTCCAACAGCCACATAAGTTATTCTACAATAAACTGAGGGCCGCATAACTCAAGTTAAAAATTGTTTTTTTTTTTTTTTTAAAAATGAGAAATTAACTCTTTTTTTTTTTTTTGCTAAAATAAAAAGCTAATTAACACTAACTAACAGCTTTCACAGTAAATTTTATTTCATTCATTTAAAAAAAAAATGTTTTCTAATTCGCGATTTTGTCTTAAATAGTTTCCTCACAATATTAAGATGTTGATTCTGAATAATTACATCGATTTTTTAAAGAAAATTTCCTCAACGTTTACTTTCTTCCTTATTTGTAAATCTTAACGCTTAGCATATTACTTAAATTTCAAGTTAAATCATGTAATAAAAAAAAATCAAACCCATTTTTCTTACTCTTTAAAATATATTTTTTTGCTTCAAAAACTGTGTTTTCAAACTTAATAGTTATGAAAAAGCGATACATCCGAGAACGATTAATCGAAATACTACTCAACTAGCAAATCAAAAAAAAAAAAATAATAATAATAATACAGTATAGTCAAGAAATAAGAAAAAAAAAGAGGCCAACATAAAAAGCGGAGGCAGGTAATGTAGTGTAGGTAGGTGAACGAACAACAACACAAGCAAGAAACAGGCAACGCAGTACATGAACGGGCAGGTGTTACTCGTCAGCGTTGCTAGGTAACCGATGGCCGATCCCGAGATGAACAATGAAAATATGAAAGAGAAGAAAAAAAGTTTTACCCCACAGCCCCAAAAACGAGGGTTATCGAAGGGATGAGGGAAAAGAAGAAGAAGAAAAAAAAAAGGGTCTCTAGCTCCTAGGTTCTTCTTCTCCCCCCAAAAGGTTCGTAAAGAAAAAAAAAAAAGGTCCCCAGCCTAATAACACAGTGAAGAAGAAGAAGAGAATCTGTTTGGGAAGTTGCGAGGGTCAAAACTCTTCCCGAAAGAAAAAAAAAAATAAGAAAAAGGATGCAATGAAAATGGTAGATGATAACGATTGGACCCTTTCATGTCAAATTCTCTTTCCCCTCACCCTCGTCCCACATCTACCCTAGCGTCAAGAAGAAAAAAAATATTAGTCTTTATAAAAAGCGACGCAGACAGGTGAACTACGGGAACGAAAAATGGAGGAGAGAAAAAAATAACGAAAGAAAGTACCTTTGGTATAGAAAGGAAAAAAAAGTGAGATAGGGCTTATTAGGTTTGTGAATAAAAAAAGGGTAGACTAGGTGATTTGTAAAGACCCTTTTGCATTACAGTATTTTGTAGTTTGGGGTAAGCAACATTAAGCGTCCCCTAACGAAGAGGGATATAGAAAAAAAAATTTGTGGAGACGGGTGAGAAAGGACTGTGGGAGACAGGTGTTGTCCCACGGTGTACCAACCAAACTAGAGAGAAATATGAAAGGGGGTGGGGGAGCAAAATGTAAGGGGGACAACAAACTTATTCAAAGGAGTTGTTTTTTTTTTACATGTCGTTACAGCGCAAATAAAAATAAGTGATGAAAAAAATGCAAAGCGAGGGATGGAAAGAAAAAAAAACTTCGCATATAAAAAAAAGTCCGGGTCACTTGCTTAACCCTTTCAAACATCATCTGTGAGAACATCGGAACGTTGGTATTGAGAGATGAAGATGATTGAGGATTGAGTGATCGAGCGGGTGAATGAAGGGTTGAGGGAAAGGGGTAAAACTTTGCGCTCAACCCTTACCCAACGGAGATAAAAAAAAAAAATCTTCTCATTCGACGTGTTTATTCACAAGACCAAAGCAACAAAAAAATAGGTAACCAACAATTTTTATCTGATGAAAAAAAATCCTGTATACACACACACATACAAAAAAAAAATGAAATGGAAAAAAAAAAAGATAAGGGAGCGGGAGGGTGTGTGTGGTAAGACCAAATGCAAACAGCGTCGTTAAACGAACGTTACTCAAAACTCTTCCGTGAATGAACCATTTTTTTTTATATACAGTACAGTGTATTTATAAATCAATAATAAACCGTATTCAGCAAAGCGCAAATACTGTAAAGAAAAATAGTCCTTAACAAAATCAGTTAATGATACACATACAGTATTTCGAGAAAAAGAAGGAAGCAAATCAATCCGTAAGCTTATCACAAGTCATTTATAATCGTTAAAAAAATATAACTTATCATTTTAAAACACTGAACGGTATAAAATGATAATCTTGTGACAAAACGTAAAATACGCTAACCATAATTATTATAAATCATGCATTTTTTAATTGCGGACAAAACATAAAGGTACCATACCCTTACAATAGTGCTGTAATATTTTATTCAAAAACTCGGTTCAAATTGCACTTTTGAGAGTTATTTAATTCAACTCATCAAAGAAAATGTAACTGAAAAACCCCAAAAAAAAAAATAAAACTTAAAAAGTTGTGAGAGAGACTTCCCAACAAATAGAAAATAAGTGCAATAATTATGATATTATAAGAACTGTGAGGTTTTTTTTTTTTTTATGAGAGAGCGAATGTTTTTCTGGTAAATGGCGCGTATTGTACAACGCATCCTCCCGCTCCTTCACGTGATTTGCTTTCAAGTGATGCGCGACGCACGTGAAACCGTTCATTACACATGCCTGCACACGTCATCGACGGGTTATCGAGTTAAAAAGTTTTAACAACAAAAAAAAAATAAATAAATATTTAAATTTTTTTTATAATAAAAAATAAAAATAATAATCATGCACAATAAATCATAAGGAAAAAAAAAAAAGATTTTGTCAAAATAACGTGCGGAAGAACAATGTGTGCCGAGTAAAATGACGTCACCAAATCTCACCCCACCCATTTCGAGCGAACTTCGCATCAATTCGTTCGCCGTGACGTCACGAATTCCACCAATTTCATTCTTTATTCTTTCGGCGTTCAAATATTAATGTCGAATAATAAATACGCTCATGAAGAGAGAGAAAGAGAAGGATGAAAGAACAACAAAAAATAATATAATCTAAAAAAAAAAATGTGTCCGATCGAACGTCAGCGACATCTTGCGTCGCTTTCAACTTTATTAAAGTCCCGCCCCCTTATTCTTCTCTTATCAATAATAATACTACTAATCATAATGATTTGATGGCGATGCTAGAAACTGGCTCGGCGCGGAGTGGGTGGACGGGTGACGTCACGAAGGTGAGCGTCGTCGTCGTCGTTGTTGTTGCCAGCGTTGTCGTCGTTGGCGAAGCGAGAGAAATCGAAACGTGAGGTTGGATTTGGGCCAAAACAGTTGCCATCGTTGCTACGGCAACAACAACGGTTGGCGTCTTTCCTCAACCCACAACCACGCCATTCGATGCCGTATTACACCTGAGTCTCCCGCACGCACACACACCATTCACTCCTTATTCGCACGAGTCAAACTCAAGTCTTCAAACTTAACGAAAACAACCTTCGTAGTAGCCGGAAACTAACACTCTTACGTTTTAACAAAAAAAAAAAAAAAATACATAAAGAATTTCTTAATAAATTTTTTTTTCTGGAATTATTTAACGTAATTAAATAAGATTTTTCTCTCATCAATTTTAGATAAGTATAATATTTAATTAAAAAAATGATGCGCATTTTCGTGTGTAATTTTCTCATCTTTTTCCCAAACCCGAATAATGACCTGAATAATCTGTCATGAGAATAAACTTTACAAAGCCGAGTGAATTTTTGTTTTACTAGAGCGAGTAAGTCGCTAGTGTGGAAGGAGGAGCGACATTACTCGCTCACCACCACCTCAACTTTTGACGTGAAAAAACGTCACATCACAACATTTAAAATACAGAAAGAAGGAAAGAAAAAAAAAAAAAAACGGGCAAAAAACGTATAAAAAAATACATAATGTTTTGTGAAGTGAGGAAGTTTGGTTGGAGAAATCAGCCGACTCATTAACTGCGTGTTTAATTACCTGATAATTAGAGCTGGTTGGCGAACTGCGAGCGCGTTGGAAAGAAAAGAAAGAAAAAAGATGGGAGAAGGGGAGGGGGGAAGAGATAATGGCTACGCGTACGAATTTAAATTCGGGAATAATAAAAACTCGAAAAAAAAGAATTCGTGCTAAGTTATCCGAAATGCGAACACGTGAGAGATTTGCGTATAGGAAATGTGTACGTATGGTTAAACCCATCTAATTAAGCATTTTAACCTCATTAAATTAGACACTCTCGGTGTCGTATATTGTAAACGCGACACCTGGTGGCAGTTGGATCAAAATCGAATCGCGTGATACTCTGCTACGACTTTCTCGTACAATGCGTAAAATCAACGCACACCTTTCCAAAGAAATTTAATAATAAAAAAAAACCCCCGAAAAATTAAAAAAAAAAAAAAAAAAACTCTTCTGAAAACATATACAGTAATTGATCGGATCACCTTATTTGACAGCTTTAGGCAGACCAGATAATGAGCTCATACTAATAACATTATCTAACAATCTTTAGCCCAACTTTTATCATCTCTAACCTAAAAAAAAATTAAAGCTCAAACCGGCATGCACAGCTTCAAACTTTTCTCCC
>JAQGAZ010000233.1:0-80291 GCA_034692225.1 Polydesmus complanatus | reverse complement strand
AAAAAATCGATTTTCCTTAAAAATTGACTTAGTTATGAATTTTTTAAAACTATACTTTATCTTTACGGACACGTTACTTCATGCAACTGCGGCCATACATTTAATGGTTTTTGAAAACCTGTCTTTTGTGTACGCGTAATTTTAATTATTCGTAAGAGAGCAGGTGCTTGGTTTCCCGCTCAGTTATCCCCTTTGACGAAATTAACGTTTTAACGTTTAATAACACATTTATCACTCCGAACAAATTAAATGGGATTCATCTTGATTTTTGGATGTGTAATTTCCTGGATTATTTATTCCGTTCACCGTTTTACTCGTCATAAATTGGCGCGCGTCATTTTGTTCGACAAAGTACATTTAGTGAGGTAATTAAGCACGACAAAGTGGTTTCATTTATGTAATTTATGATCGCGTTGTAAATATGAATTGGTTCCCATACTTCAGCGCAGATGTTTTCCCATTTTTGATCGGAGCATTTTTTTTTTTATTCCTACCGTATCTACATTATATTAAGGTTAATGTAGTTGGAAATATTTATTCTCCGTCATTGCACTGTTCGAAAAAGAACAAACAATTATTTTCAAAATGTTATTTAGAACTTTTATACATGAATCAATTAGATATGAAAGTTGAGATAACACACAAAGACTAATTATTCGTGAGGCAAAACATATATTTTTTTAGCCACAGGTGTTTTGAAAAAGAAAAAAAAAGGGCATCCAAATGCGAAATGTATTTTTTTTTTTTTTTTTTTTTTTTCAAATATTACCGGTAAGAATAATTTTGATATTCTTATTTTTAAATGAAATTTTGTTATTTCTATTTACATTAATTTTGTTACTTATTATTTGAAATGTTGGGGGCGAAATAATCCTATATTATTTTAGTTCTGAAAAGCATGGTTTTATTCTCTGATTTCAGTTCTGTTATCTTAGTTAATTTACGATTTGTTCCTCGTCTAATTGCATTTTAAGAGCATTAAGGCTCCATTAGCATGGCAGTCAATCGCTTACTCTATAAACAGTCACTCGGTTTGTTTAATTTCAATTAAAAATTTAATCCAAAGTCAAATGCTACTAAAAGTGTCGCTCCTATCTTAATATGTAAGTGTTAAATCGCAATATCTTGACGTGTACGTTTTGGTAAAGCATTATAAATCACCGAAAACAGCTTAATTTCCCGCCTAGACGATTGTGCTCGCTCGCATATGGCGCTTGGCTCGGTCTCACTCGCACATCACTCAACACCGTTTCCGCATTTACAATCAAGTGCTTCCAGGAATAATTCTACGATTATTATGATTCGCACAGTGTAAAGCGGGCATTTTATCTAGAGCGGGTAAAAATGTGTTTATTGAACGAAAATGTTTACTATAATTTATAAACATGTAAGCGCGTCTTTACGATTCTCGCACAAATTTTATCTGTAGAAAATTGTATTAACGGGAAGTATTTGTTTATAAATACACGCACGGTTGTGTCGCCACATAACTTTAATGGGAAGCACTAAAAGCCGCCACAACACCCAATATATGATACATTTTTTTTTATTATTAGTAATTGCTGATTTTAAAAAGTTGAGATTGAGCTAGACGAACATACATGTAGAACGAAAATGCTGGGAATGGAGATGGTGATACTAAAGTGACTGTTGTTAACACCCTAATGACTTGCGCATTGAAATTGGTGTTTCGCACATGTCACCCGAATGAGGGGTGAGTGCGCGGCTCCTCATTTATCTCGAAGCAAATGGGCCTTCAATAGTTCAACTCGTGCAAATGTGAACTTGGAAAGGTATTAGTTTTAGTTTAAATGCAGATGCCACTGCATGCGTGATTTTTATAGTTTTTTCACTCAATTAGCATTTGGGAATGTCTTGAAACTTCTACTTGACGTAAACGGTCTTGCGAGCTATGCCACTCCCGAAATAAAAAGTTTGGGTAAACGTACGCGTAAAGTGCCAATGGGGTCGAACAACAAGGACACATGACCGGTATTGATTTAATTAGACAGCGTAAGAAATGGGAAACTTAGTAATAATTCAAACTCGTGCTGTAAAGAATTGTAAAACTAAAAGTTTTAAGAAAACTTAAATGAAATTAGAGGAATTTTTATTTCCCTTTTAAAATTTTTGACTTTAAAGCGTGTGAAAGAATCGTAATTGACATTTGATGTTATTTTATTACAGTATTAATAATAATTGTTGCTGCGTTTTTCAAATCCTCAAAGCAAAACTGAGTTAGTTTAAAAAGCTTAACATAAAATTATAACACTGACTATGTGGTATTATCCTATTAGAACTACTGTATTTGCTAAATTACTGCATTCAGGTTTGACTGCACTGTACTTAAGATAAATAAAATATAAATCTAAGATTTAAATTATTACCGCTAAATGGTTTTAAACAAAAGCATAATTACCGCTATAAACGAATAATTTCATTTAAATTTTCACAACATAATACATGTAACCTTTTTTATTTTTAAAAATAAATTAAGTATCGTACTGTGCATGTACTGGTAACAGTTTTTATTTATTTTGACTACAGTATTAAAAAAATTAATTAAGTTAAATATAATTAAAATTATGCGTTCTAAATGGTTTTCATTTTTAATTTGAAAAAAATCTACATTTTTTTAAACGTAATGTTGTCCCAAACAGTTATTAAAAAAATACTCCATAATAACAACGGGTGTTCACAATAATATTATTTCTAAAAATGGATACACGTATCAAGGATGTTAATCTTTTTAAATTTAACAATTTAAATTTATATTATTAAAATATTTTTCGCTTGTTTACGTTGCTATTGAAAATCGTGTCCTGTAAAACGCAATCATCAGTTAAATGTTTATATAGACAGCCGTTTGCAAACTCTGCGAGCTTAATAATTTCTATTAGGCCTGATTTATTTAAAAATTCGTCATACTCTAATCAATTGTGTCCGCGTAAATGATGAGCAAAGCGTGCTAGTGTAGCGCCATAAATTTCGTATCCATCAGCGAATGCAACAGAAGCTGTTCACTTAAATATTTGCGAAGAGCATTCTCGCTGCTCGGTGACACTGTCTGACCACGTGAAAAGGGTCGCCACAAAAGCAGCAGGGTTCTCTCGACTCCATTTTCCCTGACTAAGGAAATATGAAGTGGAGTGAAAATGAGACGACCACGCTCGGAATATTGTTCTGCCTAGAATGGCGTCGGTGACTGGGCGGCGCCTTGACACTCTATGGACCACAATGCTACAGTAACAATGATGGATTACACATAGCTGCGCACACGCTGCAATGAACTGTCTTTAGAATTAGGACCCCTATCGTCAACTGGTCATGTTCTTACCTGCGCCTAACACGTAACTAGCACTCCAAATGCAGTACCTTCCTTCTCTTTTCCAAACTTAACTCGAAGCTGCCGAGCATTCACGCTGAGGACAATTTGATTAAGTGCGTGAAATCAACAAAAAAAAAAAAAAAAAAAATGACTTAAAAAGTTATAAATGACTGTTTTAGATACAAAAAGGTTGCTTTCTTTCTTTCGACTTTTTTCTCCCCGTTTTCTTCGAATGTTGTTCTCTTTTCACGTCGAAGAATCTCGCTTAATAATGACATCTATGTAGGACTTGATAAATTCTGTTCCCTCTCTTAACTGGGCGTTCCAGCATATCTACAAAAAGAATTGTTAAAATTGGCGAAAAACTATTAAAATTTATAATTATCTCTGCGCTAAAAGAGATCGGAGACAAAGCTAGCTGATTATTATTATTATTAAATATTTAGCAGGAGAACTCAGGAACGAGGTAATAAAATTGTTTATTGGTTTTTTATGGAAAACCAAATTTCACTTATTTTGATTGGAGTTGGCAAGAACAAATTTATTCTTATTTATTGTAAAACTGTGCAGTATATTTAACTAAGCGTAGTAGTATAATTATTTTAATACACGAAGGGTATTTGCTGATTTTTGTATTGCTGTATTACAGCGCGCATCAACTTGTTTTGACTGGCCAATTTGAATTGACACGCGATGAATAATTAAATTTTTATGGGGGAAATACGCTACATTGGCATTTTTTATGTGATTCTAGTCTAGTCTAGTTATTTTTCCCGAATTTTGGTAAAATTAATAAAAAATAGTGATTACATTGAAGATCGCCAATGAAAGAACGAAATGGATGTGGAGGGAAAATCCGTATACGTACATGAATATTTGTTGAATTATTATAATTGAGATAAACACGGCGTAATAATTATAATGAATTTAGTGCTGCATCACCTGCTAGCAAATATCCTAAAATACAGTATACAAATATTGTTGTGATCCTCGAAGTAATAGAACAACAGTTACTTTCCACAGCAGTTCATTGGCTGAGAAAAACGCAATAAGCAATTTATTCACCGCCATAGTGAATATTTAAAAGAACGGTTTTTTAAAATAATTTTGATGATAATGAAATGGTAATTAAGCGTTTTTATACAAAAATAATACGAGTCATTTATCAGCTGCAATCTTCACGTAAAGTTTAAAATGACGTAGGTATGAACTACATTTTTATAATCGAGTTTAAAATAGCAGGCGTTTAAAAATAAGCAATTACTTTAAAACAATAATTGTCATCTAATCCACGCGACATTCATATTAAGTTGCGTTAAAAATGATTAGAGTTGGGAAAGAAGTTGTCACGAAAAATGAGTACATGTACGACCTATATCAAAAAAATATGATGAATAGATGCGATGGTATTGAAGAGTAGAATTAAAAACGGTTTAAATTTCTATTTTTGGTTTCAAAATATTGCAAAATAATTGTTTAAAGGCCACTTGCTTTTTAATTGTCAGTCAGGTATTTCAGTAAAAACAACTTTATATATAAAAAATGAGCACTGCTTTGATTCAAAAAAAAAAAAAAAAAAAAAAAAAACATTTCAAACATAAACATTTTTTTAATATTTTTTGAGAGTCAAGATAATTAAGTTAAATAAATCAAAATAATGTAGGTTAGAGATCGTAACCAATTATTCTTAGTACATGACTGTATATACAGTAATACTCGGAGTAATTGAGGACTTGATCAATACGTACTCTCGTAAAACTATTACCGTATTAATTCACAAGGATTATTTTGACTTCATTTATATTCTTATTTTAAACTGCCATAATTATACTTAAAAATAAAATGTGCAAATTATACTTTGCAGTAAAATTGGCGCAAATTGAAATGAAGCAATAACTTATTAAAATTACAGGCTTCAGTTCTTAATCTTGTTAAATTTTTTAAAATGTTTTTTTTTTTAAAAAAACATGTTTTAAACGGTTCTGGAACATTTTTGCTATCTGGGAGCGCACCTGGTTCAGTGTTCGTGGTTCCCAAACATTTTTTACGGCAATTTTTATTTAATAAAGAACGAAAATTGTTTAATTAAATGCTAATAATGTAAAGTATGGGAAAACATTAAATAGCATTATTAATTTTATTAATAAACTTAATAACATAGGTACATATTGCTTGGCGAATGGGGAAAAATAACCAAAAACTACACTACCAAGAGAAATAAATTTAATACCCTATTAAATGTTATTGAGACTAAAACTATTTTTAATCTAGACTAAATTAATAATTATGGTTTAACGTTTATGAGCTACAGTATACAAGTTGCGATAGGATCTACAGTGACGTTTTACAGGCAAGAACGAATAATTATTTGATCTAGTTGTAATTAATTACGTAGTTAATGAGAGGCAATCCAGCTTGTTGCATGTGTTGAGGCCGAAGGCCACATGTGGAACACACATTTGAGCAAAAATGTTTCTGATTAATATGCGATTCATAATCATTGAATTTAAACTTTTAATGGTCGATTATTCCACAGATTATTCCCTCCCTTTCCTGTTCACCGCTTACATACTTAGTATCCACGTCAAACGAATGGTAGCCTACACCGTTTTTAAATATTTCAAAATATAAAGATGACTTATATAGCAGACCTATAATCAAATATTTTTTCGGTCGATTTTTTAACTACGGATTTAAAAGGCAAAAATATTTTGTCTAAATTTTGGTTAACCTATATAAATATTTTTATAATCGCGTCACAAATAGATTGCATAAGTTGAGTAACGAAGTAGAGCGACCATTATTTAATATAAACGATCGTTTGTTATTCTAATATTTTTTAAATTACCAAATTATACGTGATGGTTGAACAAACAAAAAAAAAAAAAAATATCCGTCGCAATTTTCGTCTTAACTATTTCGTTATTTGTGACACGAGAACTTGGCTACTCGCATCGGTCAAATGCCATTGGACATAAATTTATCACAATTTAATTTCTCATTTTTTTTTTTTTTTTTTGCACTGGCCAAATAAGTCATGGTGAGAAAGCAAATAACTAGACTCGTTGTTTGTATACGTTCAGCGTTGTACTCACTTTTTCTGCTTCAAACTACTATCTAATTGACTAAAATTTATTAGCATTTATCTGCGCTTGCGCGTGTGAAATCTTGAAACACGCACCTGGCTTTCTAAGCTGAGGCAAAGAGAGAGAGAGAGAAGCGAAAGGAAGAAGAGAAACATCTCCCCAATTTCGCTGATCCTGCTTTTTTTTTCTTCTCCTTCCTCGAGATTTATTCATGTAGTATTTCAAGCGAAAAATGCTTAAAACGACGATTTTATCCGATTTTTACGTCATTTTCGACAGTTTAACTCGAAGCAAACGAGCATAATATTTTACGCGATATCTGATAAAATAAGTGTTTGTATTTTTGGACACTAGCAGGTTTCTAAACTGCTTGGAAAAGAGTTTTGAACACGCATTTGATGAGAAACAGAAAGTAAATAGAAAGATTAACCGGTGGAAATTCGTCAAAAAAAAAAAAAAAAAAAATCCCAACAATAACAACAACCGCAATAACTACTAACGACATATTTAAAAGTTTAAACTTTCAAAACAGCACGCTCTAATCTTATTGAACTCAATTATAAGTACGACTTTATAAATTTATAAAATATTAGGGAATTTTTTTTTTAACCAAAAAAAAAAAAAAAAAATCATTAACACTAAAACGAAAAATAAATTACGGTGTCGTCTTTTAATGTTTTTAAGATTTAAGTCATTTTAAAACAATTTAGTATTTTAAAGATTGAAGTACATTTTTTTTGTTTAGTATTTTTTTTTGGGACAGGAAATTCTTGTGGTGTAGTTGTTACTTGAACGCAGGTGTGCAGCATTATACTGTACAATTTTGGTGATAAATAAAACCAAATTGGTCATTAAGAAAAAGCGATTTCAAGTGAGGAGAAAACGGTGCATGTGCGTCGTTAACTGCGAGTACTATAGAACGATTGATTTACCTTAATAGATAGATTGTGTTGGGATTTTTTTTTTTTTTTGCGCCTGTCTCGAACAAGATTCACGACATAGTATCATCGCTTTAAGATTAATAGTTTTTGTCCGACAAATTTTTTTTTATTGTTTTAAAACGCTGAATTAAAAAGATGTGTTAGCTACCGGTAACCTCGGGTTACCTATCGCTCTGATAGGTGATAAATATTCGAAAATATTAGGTATTCGGACCTTCGAGTAATATTGCCGGTTCGTGAGGTCTGAGGATGGGAGGGGGAAAAAAACAAGAGGGAAAACGTTTTGACGATTGAAAGAACTTGGCCCAAAATGTTTATCTCAAATAAAATATTTGACATATTTGGAATTGTTGAAGAGTCCAGCCGTTGACATTCCCATACCACGTGTCAGTGGTACCAATGTCAGGCCATGCATTCATTGTTTCATCACATTTTTTTTTTCTTACCCTTGTCTTTTGAAAACAAAAAGAAAGAAGAAAAAAAATATTTTGTTTTTCTTGGGGGGTTTCCAATTAAAAATGAAACACCAAAATTATGTAAGTTAATATTAATTGTGATTAGTTTCTGTTAATTGCCTGCTACCGGGTATTAATTAGTTTAATAAGCATTTTTTTGGGTACAGTTAAGGTCGGTTATAGCCAGACTGAGGTGACCGGGCGTTGTATGACGTTACATCCGTGTTCTATTACTTCTGGGTAACCTAAAATCCGTACAGCACTTGAGAGCGATTGATGGATATTGTAAAAACCGTGGAGTCGCAAGAGTTGCACCAGAACGCCAAGACCCTAATAATTGACAGTGACTGTAGCCTCTCAAACAGGCGCGTGCGGACAGATAAATATTGTAGTTTTTCATAAGAGCCAATTTAAAAAAAAATTGCCCTCGTGTTTAATTTTATAAAAAAAAGTATTTTTACAAAAATATTACGTTAATCTTAAAAAGCTGTTTTTGGTTCTTAAGGACGGTTGATGAATGATAAAATGATTAAGTCGGTCAAAAAATCTCCAATTATTCAACTTAATGACGTTTGGTTGGTGCAATGCGGTGAGCGTGAAAGAGGAGGCGCAACTAGAACATAAATAAAACAAGGTCTACTCGTGCGAAGTCGTTTACATCGCGTCTATTGCCGTGTCAAAGCCAACAAAAAAGACCAAACAGTCTCCAGGGATGTTTGTGCATGAGAGAAAGAAGGGGGGACCTAGGCAGAGATTGAACACCGAACCAAATCTCATCTACTGTCTCTTTACATACTTTTTCTTTATATACAGTATACCAGGGTACTTATTTTGTGTAGCTATTACTTACTGGTGCGGGTCGGAGGATGAATGGAACTCTCTCTGCGGGTTCCCATTCATTCTCTCAACTCTGAGGCCTGCAAATTGCTAAATGATACAGTGAATCTTTGTGTAAAGACTCTATTATCAAGTAAATACGCGAAACTGTACCACATTGCGAAGGCTAATCAAAAGTGTTGGGCTTTGCACATTGCTGTTTAACTGGTAACGACTGAAGCATGACTTAAGCTTATCTTATACAAATATGGAATTCAAAGAATTTGGTTAACCTACGATTCCACGTTGATTGAATTAAAATTAGAAATATAAACTAATGTATTTTTAAGCTAAAAAAAATTAATAAGTCTGCGCAATAATTTCAATAAGTTTAATATAACCCGTAAATTATTCTATGTTTTTTTTTTTTTTTAAAAATAACGTAGGCTATGTTTGATGTATAATTTTATAAACGTGAAATCGAGGTTTGATTGTTACATGTACAGTATTCTTTGCGCTTCTATTCTCCTCTTCGAACGCATTTATTGTCAAATTTTTATTTTTACCGGTACCTATTTTCTTGTCATCATAAAATCATTGGCAATTTTTATAAAGATGTAAAAAGTCACCGCTTAGTATAAGTATGGTGAGTTGTTTGGGGTGGTGATAAAAAGGTAGGACACATTAAAGTTTGAGTGAAGCGTAGATTTCCCACCTCTGTGTATGCGCGTGGAAGTGACATTTTCGCTCGAATACTTCTCAATGCTGTTCCAACGTCAACAAGGCACCAGGCCCCTTGCGCGACACTGTATCTGCTCTATTGTGGCTCTTAGCATTATAATGTAGGAGGAAGAAGAAAAAGAGAAGAAGAAGAAAAAAAAAAGCCGGGTAGGCCAATAGCTGCTTGAATAAGAATGGCCGGATAGAAAAGTTTCTAGTTTTCCATTTCGATTCTTCTTAACTCACATGGATGAATTTCACAATCTTAATGTAAATCGAATGAACTACTTATTTTTCAATACACGGATTTGGCTTTAGTATTACATGCACGCACAAAAGATTTCTCTCCGGCTTTTTATCGACTATATACTGGGACAGGTAACTTATACGACAATCTGGACGCTATAAATCAAAAATGTGATTCAAAAGAGAAACACTTTTTTTCTTCTTTTTTTTTTCATGCCCGTATATGTGCATTACGATCTTAATTCAGCGTTCATTACTCAACAATATCGGCAGAAACGTATGGGGCGCCGACCGTAATTCCGCGTTATCGATCGACGACATGCTATAGGTCACGACAGCTTTCGAAATCGAGTTTTTTTTTCTTTTTCTTCTCTTGTTGAATCTTATTTTGTAGGCTGTGTCAATCATGAATTTGCATCTCAATGTAACTCGCTAATATGATTTTAGGTCGAGTCAAAATAAAACGCGGCTAGTTTATTACTAATTTTGATTCTAATCTGTCATTTTCGATTAAGACAATGACAGGTTGTAATGAGAATAGGGAAATTACATCGGTTTTTATTTTTTACTCGTTCGTTAATACACAAAGTTGTGTTATTTTAATTTCTTTTTTTTTGTTTTGTTTTGGTAGAGTATTTTGGAAGACATGTTAGCGCGATTAGCATTTTCGGTTTGTTTTTTTTTCTTTTTTTTTTCCTGGGCGAGTTATTTATGGATGATCTGCATTATTATATACTGCATTTTCCTGTATACACGATTGTTAAGAGTTGAGCAAAAGACAATGACAAATCGCAAATCCTGACTGATTTACTGCGGGTGGAAGCAGCCGTGTATAGCGACAAAGTAAAATATTTATTAACATAATTTTATTTTATTTTTTTATTTTATTAAAATGACATACAATTTCTTATACGCAATAAATATTTCTATTTATTACTTCTTTTAACGTGTTTCTCACGTTAATAAGTACTTTTGATAAAAAATAAAAAATGAAAGTTGTGTGTTCAATTCCTCTTTAAATTTTTTAAAAATGTTTTTGAAAAAATGAAATTTAAAGATAAATTTGACGTTTTTCCTTAAAATAAAACTGGTAGAATGAATCGTTTAGTAATAACTTTCCAAAAGTTATATATTATTTTACGAAAATAAGAATAAATTGTTTAAGAAATCTTTCATGCGTGCTGTATATTCGCTATATAATATTACTTATCAATCATAATCAAAGATTTGTGTTTTAACGTTTTTCCATTGTGGTATAGTAATTTGTTTCGCTTTAGAATTATTGCGTCTTCGTTTTCTTTGAATTAAATGAAAAAATTAAGGTTTTAACTTTTAGTATTACGATAAAAGTTCCTTACAGTTGTTGTTTTATTTTACTCAAAACTTTTTAATATACTGTACGGAATTTTTTGAAGTATAGTATGTCCACGTAATTTAATTTTATATGTAGCAACAAAAAATTTAACGAGTAAAATTTTGGTTTTTGAGATGAAAATATGATGTTTATTATCAAATTTTTAAAACTAACTTGTCAAAAATATACTTTTTTTTTATTCGTCGAAGGAAAATGATAAATGTTATCCAAAAACAACTCTGGAGTAAAATGTTGTATTTTAGCCATTTATTGTTGTTTATTTATAAATATTTGGCAATTATTCATTAAAGGACACCAAAATTCTCATCGTTCTGAATTTCGTTTTGCAATGGTGATAAGCCTAGTATTTAAATTGAAATATTTATCTATTGCACTTATTTTTGAAATTATTGAATTAAATTTCAATTATTTTATTTGAGTAATAATTATTATCGTAAGTTAAGAGTTTTGCGATTCTAATTGCTTTCATTGTTGGGTATTAAAGTAAACCTCCTTTCATTACATGTAAGAATGTTATCCATCTTTTCTCAATAATAATTGCTTCTACCGGTAAGCAAAGTACCGCTCTGTACTCGTACAGTATATCGTAATTTCGAAGTTTCATCTTTACATTGCACTGAATTACAGTTAGATTTAGGGTTTTCAAAGTTACGTCTTTGTCAGTTTATTTTCTTTTGATAAGAAATATTTATTTTTGTTTATGAAGGAAATTGGTTACCTTTAATAAAAACAAAAAGTGGATTTAAAAAAAAAATAATACGTGCCCGTATTGTTTATTTATTTTTTTTACAAATGTTTAAACTTCATTCACGAATGGAAAACAGAAATCCAATTGTTGAAAACTATAGTTCAGAAATTTATTTTCCATAATTCAATTATTTCTTACATTAAACATTAATTTAATTTGAATCCTTTAAATTTGCATCCTGCTTTTTTGTAACGTTTTTGAGTTGTAAAAGAACGAGTTGGTGCTCATGTATTTTTCTAAAAGTTAAATGCAAAAATTGTAACTGAATCATGGCCAAGAAAGCGCGATACGTATCGCTTCTTTATTGTTTCTTCGAATTTTGTTTCGTAAATGTAACAATCGCGGATGACAATATTATCATAATTTGACCAATGTTTAGGTGTTTGTAGTGTAATAACTACTTTCGATAGCAAAACAAAAAAAAAATACTATGTTAGTTTTGCCTAGTTGGCGAATACAAATGTCTTGTAATGTTCCGAACGATGATGTTCGTGATACTTGGAAACTTAATTCCGCCCATCATCTATTATTGCAAATGTTTGTTTTTGTACTTATTTTTTTTTATGTTTTCCTTACATTTTGAATCTTGTATTGCAGCATCATTAAAATTGTGATGATATTCAACGTTTTTCCCAACTAATTTATTCTTTCATCACCTCCCCGCTTTTTTTTTTTTTTTTCGTCTCGTATTTATTTTTAAAAAAAGAAGTAAAGTAGAAGGGATATATAATCCATCATATGCTATTATTCGGATTGCGTGGCATCAACTTGGTCACTTTTTTTTTTCCTTACGCTGTATTATTATAATCAATTCAAATCCTTATATTTTTTTTCTTTTTGAACGTTCGAATAGTAATTGAATAGGTTAACAAATCACGCGCAATCACGCAGGAACATCTTTTGACGGGCTAAATAATAAAAAGTCTCGCGGAAATTTCTTAAAAGTTTCGCTTTTAACACTTAGTCAGGGGTAAATAATACGCATTGTCAGTGTACATGTTCCGACGTGGATCTATGTGTGTAAACCTTTACGACGAACGTATTAAATGTTGGCATGCGCGAACAACAAAAATTATTCTTGATACATATACGTGAGCACCGGGTACCTGCGCATGTCTCTTTTTCTCCATTGTTAACTTTTTGATGACAGGCTTTTATTTTTTATCGTAGGAGGTGCTAAAAGCTCATTGGTCGATCTAACATTATGTGGACGTTTTTGGCGATTAGATGCCATATATACGCCGCCTAAACTTGTGAATTTATATGTTATGAAAGCAACTTCTTTCAACGCACTCCAATGCTAGACTAAATAAAAAGGTGGAAGAATTTTTATTTTTGGTTGAGAGAGAAAAAGAAAAAAAAAAATGCAGTACTCGCTATTTGACGTTGATCAATAAATTTGCACGGTTTGTCACGACTATGCCACATTATCATAAGGCGATAGACCTTTTCGCTATTTTAAGATGAACTTAAAAAAACATTTTTTGCATTCTTAGAAATCAACACTTCTCGGAGATTTGTGAAATTAGCATAGAAATGTGCATTTTAATGAGAGGCAAAATACAGGGTGTCGACATTCGATTATAACATCACTTAGGTTATTTCGCAAGTTCTGACTAAGTGTGGCATTTTGTTATTACACTTTTATTTTCTTTTTTCTTTTTGCTTAGGTCAGTTAAATAAATGTGTGGGCGTGTTTTTCTTGACTTCAATCTTAATTTAACGCGCTCGAAATGGCATTTTTCTTTGAAAGAAGAAATAAACCATAATTTAAAGGCTAAATAAAACGGTTTTTATTACATCGCGTGAAACAATTTATTTTAAATACTGAGTACCGGTACTGGTATATGTTTGATTTGTTAATAATAAATGGTTATTTAATAATTACACATTTTAAGAGTCGGTGATTATTATCTTAAATATTCGGACGGTAAATTTAAATTTTTCTTTTTTCTAGCGCGATATTTTTAACTGAGGGCAAAATGTCGTGCCTCGAAAAACCTTCCGATAATATTGAAGCAAGTTTGTTGAACTGCGACTGATAAAAAATTTACATTTACTGATGAATTATTTAAGCCGGGATTAGCATTAAGTAGCTTATAATTTGTTCTAGGAAAGATTTAAAAAAAAAAATGAATAAGCTTTTTATTGTTAATTTTGCGCTTAACGGGGTTGAATGAAGAAACGGAAATAGAGCACGTTTTCGGTGTTTTGGAGTTAGTTTACTGCGAGCAATAAAAATTTTGTTATTTGCTCGATACACAAGAAAAACAAAGAATTGTTTAATGCGACCGTATTGAATTATTTAATTGTTCTCACGCGCTAATGTTACGGTAGCAGATTGTTATAATCATGAAACGAGAACATTAACACAATAATTGTATGCAATTAGATTATAAAAATATTATTAATATAAATGTAGTGTATGACATAATAGTAAGGTAATTATAATCCATTTCATCTTCGAGTGGTATAATTATTATTTTTATTGAATGGTTTTATTGTGAACAATCAAGATTTCTATTTTTTTTCTTTCACATTTTATCCTTATTATCGTACGCTGATTAATATTAAAAGAAAAATGTATTCTTTTAAATACATTACTGTATCTAGCTTAAAAGTAGACTTACCAATTATTAAAATCACCGAGAAAAATGTGGTGGCATTTTTTTTATTTCTTTCTTTCTTGGCGCTAATAACTTTTTAATAATTTGATCTGTTTTATTGCCTGATATTTGCACGCGCTAGTCTAATGGTAATGTAAACAGTACAGTGTTGAGCTTAATATTTCTCGCTGCGTCACTTAATTAAGATGGCTTTGTGCGTTATGAACCATTCGAGTTAATGAGTTAAATATGTAGAAGATTTACGCCGATAATTTCTACATTATCATTTTTTTTTTCTTTTTTTGCTTTTCAAAGGAAGAGAAAAAAAAAAATATAATAATATTCTCATAATGCCGTATATAAACTCATTTGCATCCGCAAAGATAATTGCTTTCTTCGTAATTTCTTTTCTTGCTTTCCAATCTTGATATGCTAATAATATTTTGTGGAATTAAGTTAAAAACGCTTTTCGCTTCGTTGATGTAGCTTTTACTGAGAAAAAGGAGCCATAATCGATAGGAAAAGGAGAGTATAGCACCGTATTACAGTTTATACGACGAATAAAAGGCTATATAAAGGAGGGGGGAGGAGGGGAAGAAATTGGAGTCTTCGATTTAAAAGTGGTATGTTTTTATTATAATATAGGAAATGGCAAGGCATATATGTGCCGTTAGCGAGAAAAGTAGAATAAAAAAGCGAGGAAACTGAACCATCTTTTGACATAAATATTTATAGTAGGAATAACGTATACCATCTTTTTAGATAGACGACATATCAGAGAATTTTATATCTGAATTATTGATCGGGTAAATGCAGCGCCTATTTCTAACCTAACCCCCCTCCCCCCCCCCCTCTCTCTATATTTAGTGCTTCTACACTACTATCGTATTATTACGCTACCATATCGTGTGGTATGGTGCGCGGGGGTGCAACCGCTATAGTGCTGCTCTAGGCGGTGAATTGCACTTAACTGCGTTCATGGATACAATTGCGCAAGTCTAGCGCGTTTTTACATGTTTTTTCTTTAATTTAAGTGACACGCGCTACATAGCGCAATAATAACAACTAAGCAAACAAAGAAAATTGCTTTACAAAATATGCTAGGTTTCCTTTTGTGAAAGAGGGGGGATGAAAACAGCTTATTTTTCGTTGCCACAGGATTTCTTAATCGAGATGCAGTATAATGCAAACACGCATTGTTTAGAGTACATTTCGGAAATAAACGAGGCGAAAGCTTTTGAATATAACTATTATTTGATGCGATTTAGATGTACAATCATGTACTAATTATTATTAGAATCTTAATTTGTGGTAAAGCTTATTTCATTTTTACGATGATAGTTTCATTAGTTACTATACATAATTAAATTATTTTATTTGGTTCACGGTGTTAAAACGAATTTCGGAAAGATTAGTGTAGTCAAAAACACCTTAAATACAATAAATTATAAATTTAATTAAATTTAACTAGGAAGAATTTAACCGGAAACTGTAAGTTGCAATGATATTTGGTTTTTATATTTTTTTTAAAAACAACAACAACAACAATAATATAAAAAAAATGAATAACTGAGCACTGAGAAAAGTACTTTTGAAAACATTAAGGTATAAATGCGATTTTTTAAGTTAAGTTTTTTCCTTGAGAGTGATAAATTTCTTATTATTTTATTACCATAATGAAAGAAACAAAACAAAGCGCGGTTTTTATTGGGCAATTTAACATTTTGGTTGACAGATCCAGGGCGTTTTAATAAGTTGCCACTTAAAGAATAAACCGTGTAATTATAAATATTGAAGCGAACAAAGTTGAAGAATTGAAATAAATAGCGAATTATTATTTTTTTAAAATATAAATTGTAATGGCACGAAAACAAAATATATGGTTTTTAAGATATCGTTGCAATACTTTTTTTTTATCGTAGGTGTAACTTTTAATAAGATTTTTCTTGTTGTTTTGTTTCTCACGAGACTTGTGCAAAAATAGCTGTGCTAAGTTTTCATTAATAAATTATTATGAGATTGCAATAGGCGTTTAGACTGTCTAAATAAAATGTTGTTGAACGGTTCTAGTTAATTAGCCATACCCTTGTTTAAATAGATAATAGTAGTTGAGTTTAGCGTAGGTTTAAATTTTGACACCTTAAAACGAAATAAACGGATTTTTACATATTCAATATAATCTCGATTTTACGTGCAGTATTTTACGCGTAATATTTGGTTTGATTTTTGCTGTTCCATCCTGATCGATCTAACTCAAGTTTCTGGGGATAGCTGGCAATACAAAGAGCTTCGAGAGACCAGAATTTCACCTCTGCGCGAGACTTTCGGTCTATAAAAGTCCTTGCTTGGGTGCTGCATCAAAATTCACGTGTACAATCATTAAAGATTTACTATTACCGGTATGCATTAATTGAGATTTGTAAAAATTTTTATCTCAAATTTAAAATGGAAATTTTTTGGACATGTTGTGCTGCGGCTTGAAATATTTTGTTATGCGATTATAACATTATAATGCCTATGCTTTATTCAGGTCTTTAGTTTCTCTATATTTTCCCACCAAACCAATTTTATTTTTGAATAGGGAAATAAAAGATTTTTCTTTTTATTCCACAACATACATTTACAAGTCGTGTGTTATTTTTGCGTCTTAAGTGGTTCCCGCGTAAAAGTGAAGGGGCGCGAGTGATATCGGATCCCTACTCTCTCGCTTTTTTTTTTTATCCGCCGAGCGCTAGCCACTGTGTTAACGTTGTCACCGTGCGTGTCATGTTGACACAAGCGTCAATCGCCACCCATCACATCGGGGATCACACAACTGAGAATAAGGGAAATAATAATCCTAAGCAAAATAACACGGGATTCCTTCACATAAGGACCTAACCTTCGTGTAAAAAAAGGAATCGAACAAATTTGGTTAAACAGCGGCTCAATTTCACCGCTTTTTCTAAACGTTTGGCTCTTTGAACGCGGTGCTAGATCGATAACGGGACATAAACACTCCAAAATATCTTTCCGACAGAATTTCCTTTGCGCGACACATATTGTTCGAGTGAGGTTTGATTGAGAAGGTTCAGATCGGTCACACGAACCGATCGTATCTGTTATGTTTAGCTCTATATCGAACCCTGCCTACCCCTGCTTGCCCTTCCTGTCCTGATAAAAGAGAGAGAATGAGAAATAATAGCCTGATTTTTAGGGCCTTCATTATGTTTCCTCTCGTCGCACAATGAATTCCTTCCTGATAGGGAATATTTTCACGTCAGCGCTTCTACTGTTTTCTTCTCTTCTCTCAATCGTCCGTCCTTTCAGTTTGAATACGAACGAACGGATCGAACGCCACGGGATGAACAACCACAATAAATAGCCTCTATAAAGATGGCTGGTGCGTGAGCCTGGCGAACCCCTTAAACAAATATACCTAAAAAGCCACAAATAAAGAAGAGAATTTTCAACGCGTTTCGAATAATAATAAAAAAGAATAAGCACTAAATAATAAACGTTTAAAAGGCTGAAATTTGCGAATAAACGAAGGAGGATGAATGCAAGGGGCTGGTTGCGGACCTTTTTTCGTTTGAATATTCAAGCGTACCGTAGGCCTACTGACTAAAAATATCAGCTGCTAAAAAAGCAAGAACTTTTAACGAATGGCTAGTGCTTACGTTAACGAGTTGATTAGTTTCCATTTATAAAAACGTTAAAATATTAAAACTGTTTGAAATTAAATTTATATTTCTAGAATTTTTAATTTAGCTATAAAAATTCGGAATTTGCACACGGTATTACCGGTACCTATCTATTAATTTAGTTGTACATGTATTTGTGTATGGCCAATCAATGGGCCTGACTTTGGATAGTTTCTTTGATATTATTGTATATTTATTTTGAGAGCGAGAAAAGGAAAACACGATTTCAAAAATCAAATAGTTAGGAATATTGTAGTTGTTATTAAAATAAAATTGCATTCTAAATTATCTAATTAGCTATGGTAAATAGTGAAAATAAGGTTAATATAAATGATGAAAGGGGGAAGTGATATTTTTCTGAGTCCGTGTACATGTTGCATTTTTTTAGGTAAATTTATTGTTCAGGGTTTTTTTAAAAAAAAAGTATTACAAATATTATTTTAATCTACGAGTATAGACACAATTCTTGTTTAATAATTCTTTTCTGGGTAATTTCAACGAAACCGGGAAAGTTTGATAATACAGTATATCGGCATATTGTGTACTGTAGCCTATTTTCGAGAATAGTTACACTGATGGAATGAGTTTTTAATTAAGTTTAGATTTTCCTTAAATTCGGAAACCCGTTTAAGGTCTCAATCGATCAAAAGTGACGTTACGATTGGCGTGATGACCACCCTAGAATAAAATGCAGTATTCCATAGTCTCGAGTATTACGATAATTTATTTTTTTTAATATTATTTATAGGGGGGATGTTTGTTTAGGTAATGTAAAAATTAATTTTTATCAGATTTCCTTTCTCATCAAATATAATGTTCATTTTGATGAAGAGCAATTTACCAGTGCTGTATCTACAGTACATTATATTTTAAATGAAAATTGCCCTTGACCTCAACTATCTTGAAGTTTCTAGTAAACTAATTACCCTTCCATCTCATATTATTATCTCCGCAAAAGTTCGTTAATTTCTTAGCGAATAGATTCGGCGGCGATTATGTCAAAAATTAAAATAATTTTCAAGTTCGATGCGTTTCAGTTTTTAAGTAATACTTTTAAACTACAGTATAGTACATTTAATGAAGTTACCAGCAAATCAAAAAGGAAAAGCAGTTTAGCAAAATATTTTAATCGAATAACTTTTATTTTTTAAAAACTAACTTTTTTCCCTCTCTTTTAAAATTTATTGATTTTTCGTGCGACGGTAAGAACAACAGGAATGCAATTGTGAAGGGCCCAAAAAACATTCGGGATGTAGTTTTTTTCTCTCTATCTCTCTTTTTTTTTTAAATTTACTTTTGGTTAAATATGATAGTCGTTATGTCAAGACGCCATTTTTGCTCGGTGCCGCTACCGAAGCCATAATGTAGTCATGTAGACCTGATGGTACACAAGATCTATTAAAACGATGGTTGAGAGGTGGCTAGAACCTCCCTAATGGGTCCAAAAACATTACATTTTTACTGCATTTACAAAGAGTTGTTTCAACATTCTTTTTCGGGTTGTTAGCCTCCCCCTCCTCTCCATGACTTGTGGTAACCACCCACTCCCTTCTCATAATTTTTTTTTTGTTCTGCCTTAACTATACGTTCCGTCAGGTCCGCCCATTTACAGTAATCTGAGCAAGTGTTTGTTAGCAAATCGACGGGGTTGTTAATGACAATAAGGTAGGTGTTAATTGGATGTTTAGAAAAAGTACTGTAAATTAATTATTCTGATGATCGGATTAATGATTGACATTATTAGGTTTTTGCTCACCTTTCGTGTAAATGAGCTGAAAAGTTAAGTCAAATGGTACGGAGAAAATATTTGGCGTGGCGTGGGTTGGGCACTTAGGTCATTCTGCTGAATATATTAGCTATTTATATCGAAAAAATTATTTCCTGCTAGAACATTTAGCACCCACTGTTTTCGGTATATCCATAAAAGCGATCGAAATTTTAAATGAATTTAAAATTAGGTTTTCAATTTAAGAATTTTTTCTTTTTTTCTTTCTTTGTTTTTTTTTTTTTGTTAAATCAAAGCAAAAAGTCGACGGAGATATGCAAAAAAAAAAGGTTTGAACAAACAAACGCTTATAAATCTCTTTTATTGATTCACACTAACGCAAAAACCTCCGCAATATTATACTGTATATGTGAATTTTTCTACTTTATTTTCTCGAATGTTTTTTTTTTTAAATTATTTCTTACATTATCGTTTTGGAAACGCTGACCAAAAGGTTCGGTCATCACTGACAAATAAAATTATTTATCTCGCAAAGATGACAGGTAAACTCTTGTTCGTTTGTTTTCACATTAATCTTGTCCAACTCCCTCCTCATCGAAACTAACCTTCTCCAACATCTCCACCGACTCTACTTACTCATGTATTTTATAAACACGAAGAATCTCCGCGAAAAAGTAGTTGCGAGGAAAATGAGAGAAAGAAAGAAAAATCCGAACGAATTTTTGAGATGTATCTCTAGTATATGTTCGGTGTGGACCCCTAGTGAGTTTCAACTCCCATCACCACTTATTATGTAGAGCCGTGGAGAGTGTAAATAACCCCGCATAGCCAATTTAAACTAACCTCTCAACTTGTTACTAATCGAGCGAAAGTCTTTCTTACCAAATAGAAAGCAGGTGTTTATGGGCTATTTTTCTCTCTCGCTCTCTCTCTTTTTTTTTAAACAATAATAAATAAAAATACACTTAATATTGTAAACGTAAATAAAAAATTCATACGTGCGCGTATTTTTTTTTTCTTTTTTTCTCATTTTCGAAGATGGTAATATGCGAAAATAGTCAGTACCCAACTCATCATATTTACTTCTCAACACTAGCTAAGTGTACATAGTTGCGGTAATGCTGAGCGCATAAACACACTTGTCAGTTGATGTTCCTCTTGTAAGTTATCTGCATTTATATTCGAATGTTTCAGGTGTTTTTAGTGTAAATTATCGCTGACAAAAGTGAAGTTTGCACCTCGTGTGCAGGTGTAAGTTAGTTATGAGGATATGCACACAAACACACCCACCGTCCAATTGAAATTACATGCCAAGGTTGTTCACGAGCCAAACAACATCATGAATCAGAAAATACCTCTTCTTCGTTAGATGCAAGAGGTATTCTTGTTTTTTTAGTTTGGTAAAATAAAAAACAGAGAGAGAGAGAGACGAGATGAAAAAGAAAAAAAAAAAAGGCTGAAAGTCAAATTTAAGGGTGGGAATTAGATTTGATACGCTGCTACGTGCAATTTGATATATACGTAGACGGATACTGTATATTTTGGGAAGAAAAGTTGCAACCAGCTAGATTTGCAGACCTGTAATATGTTGGGAGACGAAGATTGCGAGGTCAGAGTCGGTAGATGTTATCGTTAGACAGGTCAATTGTGTGTACCGGGATAATGTATGCCTTGGAATCGATGATGTGTGTTTTTCTTAACTGACATCCAATATATTAATTGCTTATTCTGTTCGTTTTGTTGATTTTTTAGTACTTGCTGGCGGTTGTTGATGTTTGGTTGGAGAAGAGATAAGCCGTGTTTATATTAGGTTGAGTGAGAGTTTAATCTCTCTCTCTTTCTCCTCTCTGATCCTACTCAATTGGCCGTGCGCGAGTTTATACTTGGGAGACGAGCCGGTACTGATGATGCGTGGTAATCGGAGAAAGTTGTCAGTATGAAGTTAATTGAGCTCAAATAATCAACGGTTGAACGCTTTTAAAGATTAATGGAATTGACTTAGTCCATTTATTACGGCTTTCATTGGTTGCATTGACCCTGATTCATGGCTACACACACACCCTTACTCGCATCCCAATCATAGGGCTTTTATCGTCATTGGTCGCTATAGCCAATAAGATAACTGCTTAACGATTTTCAAAAACAATTTAAACGTTCATTAGAGAGAACAAGCCTGATTTGGATAAATATTTGATGGCAGATCCGACTTTCTCTATACCTGTATTTATATTTAATTCTAAGAGTGAATTAATTTTGATTTTAAGAAAATTTTTTTTTCTGGTTTGAATTTAAGCTTATTTATTAATTTTTTTTTAAAATACACATGAATTTATCTTACGATTTTTTCATTAAGTCTACTCAGGATTTTTTTAAGACCAGTACTCATAGATAAAATAAAGCACTCAAACTAATACATGTTAAAAATTGCAATTGGTTCTTTTAAATAATATTTTTTGATTTTTTTTTTTTAAATAAATAAAAAAATAAATAGTTCTTGGTACATTTTTGGTAACAAATTACATTTTCGAATTAGGCATATTCGTATTTTCAATATCCTTTTAGTTTTTTTTTTTATAATTATCAAATCATTGGGTGTACTGTTTGATCTGAAAAAGTGAATTTAATTTTAAGTTGCACATGATGTAAAAAAACGTTTAAAAAAATGGGTCACTTTTATTTTATTTATTTTGAAAAATGGGGCGCAGTTTTATATTTATTTTTTGGAAAGTCGTGGTTGGTAATGTGAAGAAATCTAATTTCATGTTGAATGGTGGTATTGGGTGGCCATTTTGCTATAAAGTCTTTCCAATAAAGTAAGAACGAGTTTATACCAACCATTTCAAAAGTTTTGTGTTCTACCGTTCGTGAAATACTTTAAATCGAAAGTCGTTTTTACCAGCAAAATGAGCGTTGAAAATTACATTTCTCTCTTTCTTTTTTTTATTTTATTCGTTTCTTTTACTGTTATCTGGAATCTCGATTACGGGTACATTATTGTTAGAAGGTCCATTTTTATAGCTTTCAAAAATAAAACGAGCAAACTTTACACTTAACGACTTTTACGAGCGTAGAAATTTTGCCGGCGCAGTACCGGTAGCGGTTCACATCGGATCGGACATGAAATTACGGAGAATATGGTCGCCCGTTTCGCCAGAAAATCGCACCCCGTCGAGATGATGTTGGATCCGATATTTGTTTAGAACAAACGACTGACATTACTTATCACGTTTTATGGAGCGAAACCGAACTTTATAATGACGCATGTGACATGGCGGACTGCCTCGATCTCAAAACTCTGAACCGCCGTCTTACAAATAACAAGATGGAATTACCTCGAGTTAAACTCCAAATTGACGGCAGATGTTGAGATAAAAATGATTTAAAAATTTCTTTTTTACTACTTTGATTCGAGGAAGCCGCGTTTCACATGAAATGCGCTAAAATTAGATGACGCGAGTTCACAGTTTTAAATTTAATGAAATAAATTGCGCGTGATAGAGGATCACACTTAACCTTAGAGTCTAAAATTATTAACCTTCGTTTATATTAAACGTGTTGTGGATTTATAAAAAACTGTTTCACGAACTTGACCTCTCATTTTCCCCGTAGAAAAAAAAGTATCAAAAATATTTTAAAAATTTACTTTAACTTTAAAGAAACTTTTTTGTAAGCGCATAATTTCAACCGCAATTAATTAGGAGAACGTCCACGTGGTATACATTACTTGGTTAAAAATTTTATATTTCGACGTATAAAAATGGAAAAGATTTCAAGTCAACATGTGTTCAAATTTTTTTTCTCTTTAAAAATATTAATTTTTTTAAAGAGACTTAATGAACTTTAGCATTTTTATTTTTTAAAATCATAAATAACTAAAATCAATAACAAAATGTTTTTTGATAATTATTAATTTACAAAATTTTAACTTTAAAATATTTCATTTTGTGTTGGAACTAATAAAAATATTCGTTCTTATTTTTATGATGGTTTGTGACGTATAGCGTGCGGAATACATTCGATGTATGCAAAGCTGACAAATGCGAAAGCGTTCGCGAATACCGTAATAAAGTAGCGCACCAAGGGGAATATTCGCTAAATAATGCTCGCTACTTTCTAAGCAATTTGTTCGAAATATTCATATCAAGTGTGTAATGATGTTGGACAAGTAGCATTTAGCGAGGGTTAGCGCGTAGAATCGCATTCGATACACTTTTATACCCAATAAACGCGGAGAGATCCCTGGAGATGATTGGAGGAACCGCAAAAACACGTGATAATGTTGAATGCATGCGAATTGGAAAAAGCCAGCGTGAAAGTTAATAAATCTATCGCTTTTTAATGCTGTACATTGAATGCGTAAGCCATTAAGTAGATGCAGGCAGGCAGTTAGAACTAGCTTCCTCTACCAAATGCATAATAGGTTTGGGTCCTTGTGGGAATAAACGACACACTATATACATCGGCAATAAACGATCAAACTGGCTCTCTCGTATTTCTCACCCTATGGGTCCTTTTATGTCTTGTCCAATCCCCTTACCAATCTTTTTCCAACATCGAGACAACTTTCATAAACGTTACAAATCTGATGATTGGCTTAGGATTCGCCACAGTCTCGGCCCTTCTCTCATCTCCCCCCCAACGCGTTCAGCTGCCCATTTACGCTCGATTAAACTATATTCATCCGGGAGCTCCCGCGAGAGTGATCAATCGCTTTTTTCAAAAGCGAAATAAAAACGACTATTCATTTTATGCACTCGGTCTATTTTAAAGTAGTGACGCAAAAGCTGCGTATGGTTGATGTCGACTGAGAGCCCTATTCACTCGCCGCCAAACGAGCATCGGATTTCGTTTTGACAACATAATAAGCGCAACTGGGCTGAAATTAAGATGCTATTCATTCACAAAGTAGAATTCGTCAAACTTCAATTACGAAATTATTTGAATTTTATACGCTTATTTGACATTGCGAAAAGCTATCGAGATTGCTTTTTACCTCGTACTCAGGAGGTTTTTTTTTGCGTTAACAGCAGTTGATGTTAGCTTATTCAAAAGTTACGCACTTATTCATAAGTTTAAATTTGTATGCTACATTTTTTTTAGATTTAAATTAAAATTTTTAGAATACACTATAGTTAGGCGGAAGTAATCATTTCAAATTATACGCAGAATTTGTTGCAGAAAAATTTTAGATTCATTTATAACGATTAATTTTTAATTTGATATTGTAGACGTCAGTGGGCAATTTACTGCAGGTTCGCTTTTACCAAATACATGTACCGGTACATTATTATACTGTATGTCAAGAAAATGAATTTTTTTTTAAAAAAAACTAAGTATTTAACTCGAAAAAGCCTGCATTTTTATATTGTTTATTTTTGTAAAATTTTATTTAGAACGTTAAAATATTCATGTAAATGTTTTTTTCACACTTGCAGTTAATTTGGAGGCGTTGAATAATTTGACTTGCATATTTTTCGTTTATGCAGTACATGTACATTTTTCGAAATGTGAAATGTTATGAGATAATGGGAATAACACTTAAATAATTTACTCTATACCGTTTAGGTCAGATTTGATGTTCACCAATTATTACAGTAGTTTATTTTTGATTTTTTTTTTAATGTTCTGTCGAAAAACAATTTAATTTTAAAATCGCGAAACATCCTGATACAGCTTGGTTACATTTTTTATTTTTTTGATTGATGGATTAGGCAAATTTTTCTTTTTCAATATTAAAAAAAGTCTTACCGATATTATTCTTATAAAAATAAAATTACTTTTAGTTAAAAACTTAAAATATTTTTTGACGTAGATTCATGTACCTATATCACAATTAGTTATCTTCATTTGATGTTGACATCACGCTGACGTCTTCATTCTAAAAATATAATTTTTAACCAAACATTTACATAATTCACAAATTTTATTTGTCAAATATTAGTATTATTCGTAGAATTAGTCGTTTGTTTTCTTTTTTTTATGCAAAAAGAGAGGGGGGGGGGAATCTTCATAATTTATCGTTTTGTTTATTTGACTTCTCTTCCAAGTACCGGAATATTATTCAGTGCGAATTGAAATGAAACAACAGCGAATGTAGGGCTGCTATGCTATGCGGGTTCAGAAAAAACACCGGCACACGAATTTAGAAAATGTTGCTTCTTGAGAATCGTGCGTTTGCATATCTAATTTGTAGCACCCTGCTCATCATCCAATATACCGTGTACTGTATGTATACGAGAGTCAAATCTACTCGTACAAGTTTCACCCCGAGCGAGCACATTTATAATTTTATTCTTATTGTTGGCATCGTCATAAATATGGCAAGCACCATGATAAAGCATAAATGCCATGCCAACTCAATTCACTTCTTGTGACATCCAATTATTATCTTGACGAGCATGAGCAGGTTATCTAATTCTTCATTCTCGTCGGGGGGAGATTTTTTTTTTTCTACTTTTCTATATTCACTTTTACCGGATAAACTAACACATGCTCAATTTTCTTCTTATTGCGCATGCTCACAGCCATATCTCGTTCTACGAGATGATGGAATAAATAGTTGGCAAGGGGGAGGTGATTAGCAATCTGCGATGACCCTAAACAACGTGAATGAATAACGAAATTAACTTGTTAATTTCTTTTTTGCCTTGTCAATTTTTTCGACGTAAGAGAAAGTTTCATTGCGAAGGAGAAGAAGAAGAAAAAAAAAAAAAAAAAACCGGGGAAAGATTTATAATTCGAAAAGTTAAAATAGTGAAAATGTCGATGAACAAATGGGTGGACGAAAATTATCTCTCCAACAGTTAACTATTATTTGGAATGAGCCTATAGAAAAACTATAAAGATTTTTGAAAGAGATATCTGTTTATATAAATGGAGTTTTGGGTAATAACTTTATTCAAAATGTTTCGGGGGAGAGTACATCTTTGGCTAATAAAAACGCGTGCACAGTCACCTCACGTGCTTCTTTAGCTAATCATCTTCACAGTTACGGATCGAAAGAGGATTGAAACGCTCCACAGGTGGCGCATTTGCTGCACGATTCGTTCTTCTAAAAGAACTTAACTTGGTAGGGGGCTATACTCACATATACCGGTATATCGAAAAAACATGAGATCAGCGCATACCTGTGTGCAATACACTGGTGCTGCAACAACAGAGTGCGGAGAAAATTTCGCTAAATATACTGTGGAGTGTCACAAACCAACAGCACGAAGATTCACCACTAATGAAAATGGCAGAACAGAAGAGAAAAGCAGCCTCCACGTGATCATGATGCCCCACAGTTCACTTATATATCTTAATAATAAATTGTGCACGTACTGTTTCTTCTGCCTGCTTTTTTTTTTTCTTCTTCTTCTTCTAAATAGATTTACCACGTGACCATGACAAGTGAAATGGTTTACAAGACTATTTAATGTACTTCGCATTTTATACGCGCATTTTCCACATATAAATTCGAGTCAGCACGATGCAAAGCTTTTGTTCGAAAAACGATGCTTTGTTAGAGAAGGGCAAGTTAGAAAGTAGAGAACGCACTTCCGAGACTAAGTGCAGGATGGTGTTTTTGCGATATATGAAATGAAATTCAAATAAAGTAAAAAATTCTTATTCGAGGTCTTCTTAGAGTCGGTTAATAGAAAAAGTCGATTGAATCGGTAAACCCACAGAGACTGATAGCAATGATCATTTAAAATCTTCTTTTAAAGTTTAAACGTCAACAAAAATGCTATTCAATTATCGCAATTTTCATTTATGGAATATAATTTTGTCCTGTTATACATTTTCATAATGGAATTTTTAAAGTTGTTTTTAAAAAATCTCATAAAATAAAATATTGCGTTTAACTTGAGTTTAACTTGAGTAATGGCTGTTAATGGTTATTGTACTTTAACTTTCTGATTTTAATAATTATTACTGCACTTATTTTAAAAATTTCTATTGGGAAATTAATTTTTATTTTTATTTACTTATTTTTTTTAAATAGCAAGCGATTAAATTGCTGTAGAGTATTTATAATTTTTGAGATGCATGTATAGCCAGATGTGGGATTTTAATGGGAGAAAAATTTGATTAAATTCTTATTTTTTACTGATTTTCTATAAAAAAAAAAAAAAAAAGTATTTAAAATTAAACACAAAATGATGGTTGGTAACTTTTTTGATTAACCTCAACTTACATACCTTTGGGATGCGCGTATTGAATGGTTGCATCGCACGTGGCAAAATTGCTTAATCACTGTTTCAATTGGAGGAAACGGTTGGAAATCAAATTCTAGCTAATTTAGGCTTTATACATCAGTTAAGAATAACAAGCTGAGAAGCGATCAAGTAAATGAAGGAGATAAGCTGCGTATTGAATAGTTATATAAGTGACTGACTTTTTCTAAACACTTTTTTTCAATTCAATGCACCAAGCAAAGCATGCAGCGCATGGCAATCGTAGTTTTTGGACTTCGTGGGGGTGTGCAATTTAAATAGGCAACCACCGACACTGCGGGATAGCGATTTAGTGATTTAAATTTCATTTAGCTTTTATTCTCCCGTCGCTAAAGGTGCATTTCAATCATTTTATGAGCTTGATTTTGTTTAATTTAAGGAAGGGGTGATTGTGGCGCTGGAGAGATTTATAAATCGAAACAAGAGTTCAAAGGGCTATCATAAAAATTATTGTTTATTTTTATTTGATTTATGATTACTCCTGTAGCACATTTAACGTTGGAAGAAAATATTAACAAGAGTGATGCAGTTTTTAGTCACTTTAAAAGTATTAGGGTATTTTGTTTATGTTTTTATGAATTTAAAATTGACCAAATGTCAACTTCAAGTAGAATCATAGCGTTTTTAATTTATTAGTAACGCATTCCTAAAAATCCAAGAGTTTTGGTATATTACTTCCATCGGAAAATTATCATTTATATATATTCTATTTATTTATTATCTATACGGTTTTACCAGACAGATTTTAATAAAATAAAAAAAACTACGGTACCGTATATTTGCAGTGAAATTTCAAAATGCTATATTGTATATTAATGTTAGTACAGCAGTACATGTCTGTTAGTCATATTACAAGTAAATTAATTGAGATTTACAAAACTTTTTGTTGAACTAAGAATTGTTTACTACCGTATTGACATTCGCGTAAAACAGTTTCTGTTCCTATACACCTGAGTTAGGTCGGTCAGGATGGGGCAACAAAAACCAAACCAACAGCAGCATAACTATTATTTAAAACAGAAATATTGTTGAAGCATTTGATGCTGCCTCAATTTGATAAAAGCAGGATGATGATGACGGGAAAAAAGTTTCATTTTAAAAAATTCTATTGCAGTCCTCGTTATAAAGAAGTTAATATTTAATTGTTGAATTTTAATCGACTATTTATCTAAATGTTGGCATTTTTAAACAATAATAAACGATCGCGCTTTTAATTTTAATTTACATTTTGGTATTGTTTTCCTTTTAATAATAATCTGCATGGAGAGAGAAAGGGAAAAAAAAATAATAAAATGGATGGCAAACGTTGATTTGCATGATTCAATTGTGATGTTAGATTTGAAATCTTCATTCGCTTGAGTTGCCATGCGTGTAACGCTTTCTTTTCACTCAATCCTTGAACTAGATTTGCTGGGAAATGAAAACATAATGGGTAGATTGGATGGATGGATAAAAAGAGAGAAAGAATGGTGACCGAAAGTGAAATGAGATATGAAAGATAATATTTTCATTCAAACAACAAAATGATTTCCTACGTACACACAATGCGTAAACTGTCATCCTAATTTCCGAAAATGATGATGATACGCATACAAATCAGTTCCCACATTACAAAATTATAAGCATGACGCTAACCTAATAATATTATATTGCAGCTAAAACACGATCTGGCGATTACCAAAATATTACCATCAACATGGTTCACGTATTTACATTCTTAGTACTGTGTAAGACGCACATTGAGCGTACATAAGCCCGCGGGTGTAATAAATTTTATAATAAGCAATAATTTTGGTATGAAGTGAAATAATAGTCTTAGCCAATGCTCAAAGAAAACGAAAACTTTTTTAAAACGGAATTTTTAGTTTAACGAAATATTTTAGGACGCTCGGTTTCAGTTTTTCATTAATGTGTTTCCAAGTAAATCAATTTTAATAATAAGCAAACTAAATGTAACTAACGTTTTGCAGTAATTTATTTTCATTTTAATTAGCAATATTTGTTGAAAGAATAGCTACGGTATTAGCTTTGATTTATTCCCTATAAATCATGTTTATCGGATTGTAAATAGATTATAATTTAATTTGACATAAATTCCTTCAAAAAAAAAAAAAAAAATGATAAATTTAGCTTTGTTCGAAGCAGGAAAACTGATGCTGATATTGAAAGCTGAGTGATTGAATGTTAGATTAGAAATTGAATTGCATACAATAGAAGGAATACGAGTCCATGCAATCGTTATTACACCGTGCTAAATCTTTCTTTGTCATCGTGAATTCACAATTTTTCAAAAGTGCATCATTGTGTTCCAACGTGAATTTCTATTTGGAAAGAAATTGATCTTTGAGATTTTTCGTCTTCTAAACGCTTCATTTTGAACAATGCGCGAAATTCGTGGAGCGTAATAATAGGGCAGAAAACATGCGTATCAGTTATCCCGACACAATATTATTTCTACCGCATAACTTTGCTATCGTTTTCAACATCTTTTGACGTCTTTTCATGTGTTCGGACGTGGATGCTCGGACTCACGTGAGGTGCTGAGCCTGAAGGGGAGGGGGAGGGAACGCAGACTCTGCCGCACACCCGTATATTTTCTAAAGAAAATGTGTACGAATCTGCGCAGTGGAGTGTGGAATGTGGCCACCGTGTCCTACATGTTTGTGTCATGATGCGTTTAATGGTTTAAAGAATCAAATTTCTTGCGACATGTGTCAAAATTCGAGTAAAAAAAAAAAAAAAAAACTCAAGAAGTTGTCTCGAACAATGAAATCCAATGAAGAGTGTTGGGCGAGTCTGTTGAGTGGACGGTCCGAGACGCTCGGCCGAGTTCGTAGATAAAAGTTGATCAAAACCATCTTCATTCAATTTGTATACTTTTATAATTTGAACATACTTTTTGACAGCTAGGTTACCGTGTCAGATTGTAATTTCGAAAATGAAATTTATTTAAATTGAGATTTTGATTGACTTAAAGTTGCGTCAAAGAAATGTGTGTTAAGGTGCAGTGAGGGTGGAGATTTATTTTCATTTTCAGATTACGGTAATTTTTTTTTTTTTTTTTCACATTTTCATCAACAAGTACAAGTGGTGTATTTATGAAGCCTTGATTAAAAAGAAGGGGTTGCTAGATATTTCCGGTTAAGGTGCTTTCTAAATTATTTAAATTAAATATATTGTAGACTATGTGATGCAATTTACGTTGACGTGTAAAATATAACTATTTTATCGTTACGTTAAACCTCAATCGTACGAAATTTTAGAATTACGAGTAAATACTATTGGAGTCCACCAAGCGAGTGGCTGGCGAACCAGGCCCCAATTTAAGATTTTTGAAAAGTGATACAGTACGCGGTCTAACACGGTACCGTCTCATAGTCTCATTTTAAAATATTTTTCAATTTGCAAAATGTTGTATGGATTCGATTTTTTTTATCAATTCTGATCATGACGTCATTGTTTAACAGTAGTACATGTTGTCAATTTAAATTTTTAACTCAATAAGCTGTTATTTTAAAAGTACTGTATTAAGGGATCAATTTATTCGTTCTTGTTATCACTTGGAAAGAACGGTTTAAAAGCTAGAGCAACCCATGAAACATGTGAATTAAATATTACTGTATTGTTAGACACAAATAAATGTAATGCAATAATAATAATAATTATTATTAACGCAGATGCTTAGAGGAAATTTCATTTTTTTTATCAACCCTTTATGATAATTACCTTTGAGCTGCAATAAATTTTGTACGGTTGCAGCAGAACGTAATTACGTAAGCAGAAAAGGTGTTTCGCCAACTCGATTATGATTATGTCTATATTTTACCAGTGTTGCTATTTTTTTTTCTAACAATTTTTATTATAATTATTGTAATCATAGTTTTAAGTTATTTGGGGATAAATATCAGACGTTAAATGCGCTTTTTAAAATTTTTAAAAGTCGTGTTTAATTTAATACTCATAGATAAAGAACAGCGAATAATTATTCTCAACCGGAAAATTCAATTTTGATTTCAAGGCAGCTACTAGCTCATTCGTAGAACGCTGTTTAATTTAATGCGCTAACAATAATACCTGTTTTACATTTTATAACTCTTTTAGTTATGTTAATTTAAAATACTTAAACGTGTGCGTGTATTGTGGATTTACAAAAGCGTCATTTTGCGCAATCATTTTAAGTATGTTGCAGGCGCTAAAATACGGTAGATATAATAGTTAATTAAAAATTATTTATAATTCAGTTGACTAAATTTGATTAACAAAAAATTAGATTTTTTAAAAAGAGAGTAGGTTATAACATTATTATTCATATATTGTATTACGAAGAGAAAATACTTTTATCTGATAATTATTAAGTTGACATAATTTAGGTAAATTGGAATTTCTCAAAATAATAATTATTGTTATTGTTTATGTGAGAACAATTCTTTATTTTTAATCAATGTCACACTGGTGGCTCCCATTGACATATATTTAGATGTTTTTTTGAAATAGATATTACAGAACTAGTTAAACTATTCAATATTAATTTATTGGCATTTTGTAATAACAATCTTCGAAGTTGTAAAAAATATTTTATTATTTTTTTATTTGATAAATTGAAACTAATAAGTTAAAATTGAAAGATTAAGAAAAAATAAACTGGGTGTAATTTTCTTGCTCTAGATTTCATATTTAGATATTATTTGCTAATAACGAAATTAATAACGTTTAAAAATGTTGTTGTTTTTTTTTTCTTCGTTGAAATAATACTTCGTAATTTATAACGTTAGATTAATAAAATGTGGTATTTTTAGTGGTCCGTTAAATAGCGTTCGATTTAATATTACAGAAGGAGAAAGAATTAAATATTATTGACACTAACTTGTAGGCTAATAGGTGTACGCACATAAATATAGCAATTTACCACTCGATTCCAGTCGCGACTCGTATTGATTTAGTTGTCAAACGTATTAACATACTTTTGAGTGGTCGTTTAAACATTATCACCCGCTTTTTACGAGTGTGAGACAGTTTTCGAATGCTCCCGTCGTACACAAGATCAGCGCCACCGTGTCAGGGAAAAATAAAAAAAAAAAAAAAGCAAAGATGCTTATCGATGGAGGTCAATGATGCTGACAACGTTGAATAACCTAACCGCAATTTTAATATCTATACCATTTAATATGCGTGCTCAAAATATCAATCTACAAGTTGAAATTAAATGAATAATTATTATTAGCTAACATTTTTTTCTTCTTTCTATCACAATGTAACATATAATTGGTGATCTTTTTATTCATGCTTCAAATTTGAATTTATATTATGTCAATATTTATTGTTTCAGCTTTCTTCTACGGTCATCCAGGTTTAACTCGGGGAACGCCTCTTTATGGAATCTTCTAATCTTGATCTTCAATGCCATTGTATTTGACGCATGACATTCATCGCTAGGTAATTTTTTTCTTTTTTCTCTTCTTCTTCTAATTCTCGTTTCTGTTTTGGTCATTCGAAAGTTTAAAGAAGGTGGTGGAATTCCTTAGGAAAAATCTGTCATGTGTAGGGTGCGCTCTGGCATTTATTTGCCGGTGCTCGAAATGTAAATGAATGGCTTTTCTAAGTCAACATTCTTTTCACATAATAAGTTACGGCCAGATAGTATGCGCGGTGCAGGATAGGTTTGGGTACGGGCACGTCGAAGCTGTCTATCGATCGAGGTCTAGTATGTCGCCAAATAGATGTGGCGAAAAGTATGAGTGACGAAGGTATTAGTTAATGTGCCGTAACATCGTTAACGTTAAGCAGCAAAAAAGAGTGACAATAAACTCCTATTGAGTTTCACTCGGCTTTTTCGAATCAGTCTGACGTCCCAGCCAAATTGCTAAAGACCTCATCCATCTCCGCAAAGTAGAATTTCTTAAGAAAATACACTCCCGTACAAAATCTTATTATTTCTTTACTCTGCTGATAAATTGCGCTTTCGTCTTATATGTTTTATATACTTATTTATTTATTTTTTTTTTATATTACTGTACATTTTTTTCTTTTCTCGTTCTGCTAATATAATGACGCTTGTCCGAATAGTGTATTGGAATAAAGTGGTGAGCGGTCCATTAATTCGTATTCATTTTAAAGCCCATGTGTTTAAATGAGTTTTGTAAGATGTAGTAGATGGTGTAAATTTAGATAAGAGCGTGTTGGATTTAAAAGATTAATTTGAATGCCAAAATCTTTTTTTGAAAAAAACTGAAAGTGCGGTACAATTTAAAATTGTAAATGACTTTCATTTGCAATTGATCAAGCGTAAGGTACTTATTTATTTATTAGATTAGTTCCTCTGGGGGTAGAAATGGGGCACAAAAGTGAAAGGTACTTGTTGTAAGTCTGGTGACAACTTGCTTCTATGAACTGGGCACCAACTATCGCAAGTTTTCAAGCATTGTGTTACATGTACTGTATTTGTAATAATAATGTGTAGCCTACGCATTAAAATTATAATCGTAAGCAACGAAATGCAGGTCCGGATTTCAAAATCTGACGCTTTTGTGTCAATACGTTTTTGCTGACCATACAAGCGATGAGCGTCCAGCTTGCAATTTTAGGAAAATTGATAACTTTGTAATCTTAGAATGTGCCGACCTTGGACACGGCATTTTCAGCATAGTGGGAAATTCACCCCAGACTATTATTATTATTTACACTACAGCATTTTTATTTCGAGTCTTAAAGAGACTCAATAATAATTATAGCTGGACGGAAGGGTCAAATTTTTTAATACATGTAGTGTCCATTGTGAGTTGGGTGTCTATGAAACTAGATTTAGTATAAGAAAGTGGATTAACATTATTGTATTTAATTTTTATTGTAATAATTTAATTTAACATATTCGATAATTAATATTTTTTTGAAAATTTAAATATTAACTATTGTTTTGTGTCGGCAAAGTTTTTGTCGTGAATTTATGTAGTCTAAATCTGTATAAATAGCTGGGACGAAAAAGAGAAGTAAGGAGCGAAAATGTGATTGTTTAGCGCAGGAAAACACCGTCTATTGAGTAGTAGAAAGGAAGTGGTCGAAAACATTGTTAAATGGAGTTGTTAGAAGTAGTAGTTCATAGTTTGGCAATTAAGTGTGCAGTGTGGATAAAGTGCCACGAGGTGAAGCTATTTATCACCCGGCCGAACAATACAAACGTCGGAGTCGGGACTCAATTTTGACTATTCACCGAGGAAAGAAGGTATAGAATAAAAGCAACTCGCAAATTTCCCGTGTTCTTTGACTCATGACGGCCGTTACCGTCTGCCTGGGTCGGCCTGCCAGTCCGGAGCCGTTACTGTAAATAATATAAAAATACACTTTCTATGGGACGGAAATGTGTGCGAGCGAAGTCGGCGGGGAAGGTTCTTCATGCGTTTATTTCTCTCGTAAATATCCACGTAACCTTAGTCTCTGCCACTGCGCTCACTACATCATTTATCAATAAATGGTTTCATTTTGTGCAAAAGCGGAATGAGCAGCTCAATTGACTGCTCTTTTCTATTTTACACTCTCGGGTTGTGGTTTACAGGTATTTGTAACAACGGTTACTTTTTAAACGACTACTTTTATAAACTCGGCGATGATTTTTAAATAAAGTCACAAGAATGAGTGTTGAAAAAAACATCAACATTCCGATGTTCAAAAGTTTAAAAAAATCCTTTTTTATTAATACCATACATTGTTTGATTACAATCATTGCTCTGTCATGGAGAGTATTATAATATTGCAAAAATTTACATTGACGTATAAATGAGTCTGAAAACAATTTATTTAACTAAAATTAATAATTGATTAATATGAATAAATTGCGGTTTTTAAAAATGCCTAAACGCACAAGGAAAAGCTTAACTTATGAAAGATTATCGGCATACTGCAAGAAATAATTACAAGTTATTGTGAAAGAAATTGAAAGGGATTTTTTTTAATACTTAACCGTACTGATATCTACAGTATGATCGGCCGACTTACTATTTAATAAGCAAGTTTGATGCGAGATATAGGTTTTCGATCAGATAAACATAAGCTGAAATTGGAATTTCATTCACAGTGCGTGTTTTCGTGCAAACACGCATACCCCGTAGTTGTTACATGAGTTGAGCGTTGAAGATTAAGGTATTTGAGGTGTGAAGTATATCAGGCAGAGCGATAACATAAATTACGTTTTACCTAGTGCTTTACTTTTCCAGAAAGGATCAGCCCTCCGACCTCTTCACGGCTTTTTGCAATCCGAAATGAGAAAAAGAATAAAATTTAAAAAAGGGATCTCATTTTGAGATTGTGTCAAATAAAGTGAAAAAAATATATATAACGAAGCGTCAGTTTTACAACCAATTTTTTACACCTGTGCATTTTTTTTTAAAGTATCGTTTATATACACATCACCTTGACATGTTAATCATCCTTTCTGAACTTTACTGAGTTGGCGTTTATCTTTCTTATAAAATCTGTACCAATGTTTGGTATCTCGTTACTAAATTGTAGTGGGGAATTTTTTTTTTGGAAATTTATTTTAGTTAGAAAACGCACACATTAAATCGCCATTTTCTAGACAAGAGTATTATAAATTTTTAAAAGTAACTGTTTATCTTTTGAAAAAATGGTAATTTTTGAAATTTATGTTATAGCAAACAATTTAATCTTTTATTTTATATACCGGTATATAATTACTGTATTATGCTAATAGTTGTCGTTAACAAATTAAATTTTCCTATTTGTAGTATTGTTTCTACAGTAGTTTTGAATCTTTTTTTGATTATTATATTTTATAGTAACTTTAAATGGATATGAATTTAATTAGCGATAAGCTTAAAAAAGATATTTAATTTAATACCGGTATGTGGTAAAAAATTGGTAGACGTCAACTAACTTTATAAAAGTGCATAATAATGCAGTATAAGACAAGTTTTCTTATATTACTGTATTAATTTTCACATTACATGCACATGTAAAATGTTTAGAAGGCAGTAATTATTAAAATGTGGCGATATAATTAATTTTTAGTTTTAATGCTTTAGCTTCAATGTTACTGTAGGTGTGACTATAAGAATAATTACTGTATGTTATAAAAATTCTAATTTTTGGGGTGTTAAGAATGTAGTTTAATCTACCGAAGCTAATCGCTTTTACGATCATTTTCAATTTGATTTCGAGAATAAAATTTCACGGCAATTCGCGCCGTCAATCTTTTTATTTAGATCTACAGTGAACTTTTAAACATTTTTCAAAGTGTAGGCTATCGTTTGGTTTTATAATCATTGTTAAGACCTGTACTATTTTTGACAAATTAGGAATTTCAGGCTGGCCTAGGGATACAAAGGGATAATAAGATGCCCATTTTCATTTTACCGTATATCCGGTTTAAAGTATTAATTATTAAACAATTTTTTTTTTTTTTTTGAAGAAAGCGAATTTGCCTTAAGACTGTTGGAATTCGTTGTTCCCTCGCTGTCCTAAATTATTAAAGACGTATTGATAAATTAATAATTACCGGTATATTTTTTACCCGCAATAATTTAAACCCACATTTGCTTTGGACCCAAAGTGAGAAAGAAAAGAAACTTGCCAGTTAACAATTTGAAAACGAGGCCATTTGAAATCAAATTTCCATTCCGCATAATTATTATAGTAATTTCAGACGACGGTGTTCTGAAATTACTAGAGTGATAGTGTGTTTAAGCGTAATCAACAATCGGCAATTTGAGTTTGATTGACGTTTCAACTTGATATTTCATTTAACAAGTGTCAGCGACACTAGTTGCGAACGAAAGAGGGAGAGAGATGGACGTAAGCGAAGTGCGAGCGAGATAGGGGTTTTGGCGCAAAACCTTACACACTCCTCACTCAGTCTACATTATGTGGAATTGTTAGTTTCTTTTTTGAAAGAATTCGGTTTGGGAAAGCAGCAGGGAGCCCAAACTCATTTGAGAGAAGTTGTGCGAATCGCAGTTGGGATGAAGGGTGGAGTAGTTAAAGACTTTTTAAGTTTGACTTGTTTTATCACCGTCTTTTTATACACATCTTCACCGTGCACACGATCATTCGGCGTTTATTATTTTGTAAACTTGATTTAAAACGTTAGCTGACAAACATCTCGGATGGATAGAAGAAGGAGAAGCAAGAGAGAGAAAGAGAAAAAAAAATTAATATAATTTTGTTTAAGTTGTTGTGATGTGTTGTGAGGGTCAAACAACGTCTAATATCGATTTGTCAATTCTGGCAAATATCTGACCACACCTACAATCTTTATGAAGATATTTTATTATTTTGTTTTAATTATCTAGCGCAATTGTCTAGTAAAAGGAGATAATGAAATAACATTAGAACGCAGCGCTAACCAATCGAATTTCGTTTTAGGCTAGTTTATTCACGCGCAATACGTCAGACACGGATTTCAAATTATTTGCCCATCATCGAAACTTAAGATTTTTGGCCTAATGGACATGGAAAAATGAATATTAGTTTTTCTCGATGCGACATTTACATCTGCATAAATTCTTTCTAGCATGATTCACTGTCGAAAATATTAATCTCTGACCACCACACGTAGCCTACATTGTTATTTTACGTAGTTTATTATGTTGTATGTGTATGTTTCTAAGCAAAAAACACTTTTAATAATAATTATTATTATCATCACTACAGAATTATTTTTTCATATTACAGTAAAGGGATTGGTAGAACTTACAGTATAATATTATGTACATGTACTTCTTTAATACTATACTGTACTGTACTAATGAAGATCTTAGTAGGCTACCGTATAGATTTGTTAGTGCCAAAATATGCAATACTTTTAGAGCAATTGAGGTAAAATACAGTACGTTCGAATCGTTCGATTCAACTAAATATTTAACTCCCAGAAAATCGGAAGTTTTTTTTTTTTTAAAAAAAAAAAAAATTCTGTTAAATAAAAATAATGTAAGCACAATTTTTTTTAGAATTATTATTGTTACGGTGCGTTTTTTCATCGTTTATTTCGGTACGTATCTTGTTATTTGTGAAATTTCCAGTCAGTTTTGGATATTTTTATTACCATAGCCTATAACGAATGTACGAGTAAAAATGATAATTCTTTAAAGTTCGTTGTACATCTACCGTACCACCGTTATTTACTACTGTAGTGTATACTGTATTATAAAAAATACCGGTGTTTCGAAATACAGTAATTGGCCAACTTAAGATTTTGCGGCCTGTATTAATTTAGTCTTCTCTGCACAAAATGATGCAAGTTCACTATAATTTTACATGAAAACGAAAGATAATTGCAGTTTTAACTTAATTAGGCCAAAATTTAATTTTTTAAAGAATCAAATTAAGTTAATTATACACTCAAGATTAAAATTTTTATAATTACATACTATACTCCCTTTCACCTTAAATACTTAATTAGGCTGTTAATTAATAATTTTTTTTTCTCTGGTTTTTATTAATAATATTCCCCCCCCCCCTCCCCCCTTTTTCTTTAACCTTGGATGTGTCAGAAGATTGTACGGGTGAGCTAGTAAGAGGTATTTATTTTTAAAATGCGATAAATATCTGTTAAAAATCTGGAAAATTGATTCCTTAAACACTATTTTTGGGAGAGCTGGAGGAGGAGACAGTTGACAAGTGATAGGTAAGTTGGTGTAAGTTTAATCTTATGTTCGATAAGTAGAAAGGTTGACTTTCGATTATGATAGTGAGGGGTAGGTTAAGGCTTAGAAGTGTCAGATACTTTGAAATGTTGTAAAATGATTTTTTTTTTCTTTCCTCTTCAAAAGACAGGTGTGTGTTTGAAGGAGCGAAGGTCAATAATAAACGGTGACCAAATCTCTGTCCGAAGAGTTTTGGAGACCACAAACATGAGCAAACGACATGAGAAAGTTGAGGTTCGCCTTCGGGATAAAATGACGACAACTCCTTGTCCTAGGCTTTAATCCTCTCTCATAAAAAGGAGAGCGTGGGGAAGTTATCGACGGAAACGTACACGGTGGTCTTTATCAGAAAAATAACGGACCACCCATTTGGTAGATAATTTCATTACCCCTGTTTTTGTCATAGTCAAGGGGGTAGAGGAGGGAGTGGTTGGGGGAATTAATAGTCCAACACCGCAATTTCCCGCGATTAAGTTGAGCCATTTAGCGTTGGACATTTTATACGATGTCGTGTTAACTTCATCTTATCTGCAAAAAAAAAAAAAAAATCTTCGATTATTACTTCATTATGAGAGCGTTTGCCTTTTTTTTTATACGAGTATGGCTCATGTAGTGTAATACAAGCACTTTTTACCGCTTCATTAATTTGTGTGGGATAACCGGTTAAACGTGCGGTTACAAAACTTGTGAATCAGCACCAACTATTTCGTTAGTCGAATACATTTTTTTTTTTTATAAAAATATATTTTAAAAGTGCGATTGTGATTATAATTCGAACACTTCTAAAGGAAAAATTATCATCCTAAAAAATTTGATAATAAAGAGCCTGAATTTTTTTTAAGCAGATAATTAAATGTTTTGGAATCACGTACTTGTTTATTACGAGAACTGTTTCTAAAGAAGTTTTGTTTTGAGAGGAAAAGTTCTGAATTGAAATAGCACGTTTTTTGATTTGTTTTTAATATAGAATTTCCCTAAAGAATTTTTTTATATTATCTTAAACAATGCATAATGTAAATTAATGGCTATGGAAAACATTTTGATCCGATCTAGTTAACAGAAAATGTAATACGGCGTCTTTGGCTCTCGATCGAAACAAAATGTAAGTCATCTGTGGTCTAATACTTTTCGTTCTTCTAATATTATTATGCTCTGTACTTATCGGGTTCTAGCATTGTTAGCGTTAGCGATTAGTTTCTGACTTGTTGATACCGCGAAGTTGACGTAAACCATGCTCCAATTTTAACTCGCATGTTGAAATGTGAACGCCGGATAGTTTATGATGCAATCGAAGCAGAGAGTAATCTCATCTCTATACGTTTCTTCTCACCCACATAGTTTAGTCTGTCTTTCAATCCTAAACACATGTGTCTGCCAAGTACTTTTAGCTACCGTCACTAACGTTACTTAAAACTTAATCAGGCGAGAGAAAGAGAGAGAGAGAGAGAGAGAGAGAAAAAAAATTGATTGCATTTGTTTATTTTTTAGTCCGCGCTGGTATAGTAATAGAATACGTTTCCTTTCAGCGTCGAAAAAAAAATGATAAACCGCTTAAAACTGTCGATTATCACACGTTATAAAATGTGGCTGCGAAAATGTTATCGTAACTTTCAAGTGTTTCAAATACGCTTTTGAGTTGTGGTGTGAAAAGTATTTTATTTTGGATTCTCAAGCCAGGAAGCAAAACTACTTTAGTTTTCAGTCGCCGCCGGTTGAAAACATTCGATACAAAACCAAAAAAATAAATAAATAAATTGAGATCGGGGTTTTTGGAATTGGGAACTAATTCACACTTTGAATTTGATATTTAATATGCTTCATTGTACTAGTAATTATAATTCGAAGCTCGGTTATTAATATTAAACGTACATTGAACAGGAAGTTGCTTATTATCTCAAAGTTGAGAGTTCTTCAAAAACACCAACAGATTTTCTACCATAATTTATTAGCTTCAACAAACAGAGAACATATTTCATAAATGCATTATAAGATTTTTTTACTACTGATAACCCAATTATTTTCTAAATTTAGATTATATCCAGCAGTGAATGCATGTCTTATTTTGAAAGAGTAGGGGAGGGGGGGGGGGGGGGGGGGAAATTTTTTTTAATATAATTTATTTTCGTGTAAGCTCGTAATTTTTTTGAATATATTAAAGTTAACCTGTGAAATTTAAATGTTAATATTAAAAATTAAATTTAAATATTATTTCATTTATGTTTATACAAAATGTAATTAACTTTTAAAACTAACTGGAATTTTTTTTATAAAAAAAACTTTGCTTTAAAAAAAAAATTAAATTAAAAAATATCTTATGGCGAGGAATAAATTATAATACTGTATTGGAGTGCAGTACTTAATAAATTTCAAAATGGTTTTAAAAACCGGAAGCTTTAATTTTTTAGAAAATTATATGATAATATCTGCTAATGGCATCACTCAGTTTGTTATTTACTGTATTTTTAAACTGTATTAATTTAACGAGATTAATTTAACTTGTGCATCACAAATATTCTTTTAATTAATGCTAAGAATTACAGTATATTTATTTGTACGAAAGTGTTTTTGATTTTGTTGAGTATTTTGCACTGTCAAATTGAAAGGCTTTCATAATGAACTGGTTGTTTATTTACTTTGTTATTATTATTGTTTATTTCCACACACTTGATATGGGGGTTTTTTTTACATTGGTCTATGCTGAAATACTAGAAAGTAAATAATAAAAACAGAGCTTACAAACCTTAAAATTATTACTTCAAATATAGTAAAAAATGAGATTTTTCACGCGATTTTCTCCTAATATTATTTGTGGTTGGTTGTAATTATTTTTAGTAGCTATGATTGATGTCGTTATAGAATTAAAGGAAATGAGAGATGTCAAAGGTTTACCGTTGTGAATGAAATTGTTACTAGTGGACAGAGGCTTGATAACTTTTTAATTACATTGTCACTTTCAATAAAAAAGAATTCGTCTTGCTTAAATTTTTAGTGTCGTTACTCTTAACGACATAATGAGCGTATTTACTTTCATAGTTCATTTCGCCTACTTCGTCACCCCCTTCACAACCCTCTCCCCCCCCCCCCCCTTCATCACCCGCAGCAACAAATTGCGGTTTGATGGGGAGCTCATATTTCATTTGCATTGTACGAAACTGGGGCTGCAAATAATGTTTATCTGAGTTGCCTGTCTTCTTCTTAGTAATTTATGGCTGGAAACACTCGTTTTTTTTTTTTTTGTTGTTGCGAGTTTCGTAAAAACTCAGCGGGCAGATGTGTAGTTGGATGTGATTTTCAACATTGGCCAAATGTACACTTTGCACAATAATTATTATTATTGTGATTATATACATTTATGTGTTGGGAGATTATACGCGAGATAAAGCGAGGGCTTGGAATTAAGATCAAGCAAATCAGTTTTATTAACATCCGTTACATGTCATTTCTTAAAAACTCATTTAAGATAAATGAATCGCTGAGGATCATCATCTCATTTGTTAATTTGCAATTGCCGAGTCACGTTAATCATATCGTACTACTTTATTGTGGACAGGGTTAAACGAACGATTATTTTATCGTGGAATATTAAATCAAATTGTGTTTTATAAACAGTGGAAACCCATACACTACCAAACAAAGTGCACGCGTACAAGTGCTCGTAACTTTTTATTTACGCGGACTTTATGTGTGCGAATATAGTTATTTATTTTTCAATTAGGGCGGAATCTTCGTGCAAATGAAAATTTACGTTACACGAATTGAATGTGCACTGTACTGTATGCTTTATTTTCATTTTTTCCCTTTACCAGTACCTCGATTTTTACATTAAAATAAAGGCGGAATGAAATTCTCGCGTAAACGGAGAGTAATTTCGGCCCTTGGTTATGATTTTCTCTTAAAGAATTAAGCGTCTTTGGCATTGTGAAAGAAAAGAAAAAAACATTTTTTTTAAAAAAAATTCAAATTTAAATTTTTTTCGTTGTTTTGAAAACATAAATTGCAACTTTATAAATAAATCTTGATATTGCATTAATATATTACTGTATATGAACTGGTATTGAGTTTTAAATAACTAATTACAGTACTTCTAAGTGATTAAAATATTTATCAACTTTTTATTTTAATTTTTTAATTGGTTGTCATGGAAAATGTATTTAGATTGTATCGTTAATATTAATGATGTAGATTTTATTTTAATAATTTAATTGAAAATTAGGAAGGCATTAATAAATCACTAGTAATGATAGTCGGCGCGTTTTATTTTTTTTTTTTGCGTTGGAGGATTGTCAAATTTCATCTTTATTTTCACTAAATACAGTACAGCACTGTCAATGGTAACAATGCGAGTGAACGTTCCACTAAAAGTGCGTTTGTCGGGCGACGCGTGCCACTCTGTACATAAAAATAAAAGATGGCTTTTAAAGGTTTTTTTTTCTTCGCGTTAAAATGTTGGGAGTTTAAATATTAGCGCACGTGTTTCTTTACTGTCTATACTAATGGAAGCTCTCAAACGTTTTTAAAAATGTGAAAAGTAATATTTTTCGCGGATGCTTGAATTTCGGCTACAAATATATTTTATAGTACATGTATTGATGTCTCACGATATTGAAATTATGCAGGGTGTTCCTAAAGTTACGCAACCCGAGATATGAAAAGGTAGATAATTATACTGTACGGTATATGATATATCATAAATTAGTCAGTTTTCAACAGTGTATACGCTAGATCAGTAGGGCTCTAGGCGTCTAGATTAATAAGTCCAAGGAGTTAAAATTACCTTAGCAAACCTTATTTGCACTGGAGCATTTATCTGCAAAAAATGCAAAGTTCCAAAGTCATTTAACTTAAAACAGTATTGTTGCTGATGAGCTTTAATTAAAGCTTCCTCTACAATACCGCGTTTAGTTGATAGATTACTTGGCGCTGGGTTAGTCAACTGTGTATTAAAGAGATCTGCCACCACTAGTACCTGAAAACATTCTTGATGATGTGTGTTGAGATTTAATTATTTTACCCATACAGTATGTATACCGGTAATTATGTTAGTCCAGAATGAAGATAATTTCAATTTTAAGTCTTCCTCACATGGCTTGCATGTTGGTTTGCTTCAAATTGCTTAACTATGCGACCACCCTGTATATTGTTAATGATGTTCAGATTATTTAAACAAATAAAACAGTGTATTTTTTTCTTAGCTTTCAAATAATAAACACGCTTATTTCAAATTTTATTTTTTTATTGTAAATGGAACGATAGACTTAGTTACAAAAAAATCTTAAAGTATTTTCTATCACGCAATGTTATAATTACTTTGGCATTGATAATTAACTTTTTTCTATTTTGATAAACGTTCACACGATTTAGCAAAAGTTTGAGCATATAATATTATACCGTAATTATTAATCATGCAAATTTTGCGCAATTTGTTTAATCGGCATTTGATTTTTTGACAAATAAAATTGATGGGTAATTACTTTTTTTTTTTTTTTTTAAATTAATAAATTACCGTATATTTTATATAAATTTTTAAATTCTATGTACTACCTAAATCATAAATTTTTTTTAATTTAAAAATTACTTTTGACAAGCGTTATTTAAAAAATTAAAAATACACGTAATGTTAATTATAGGCGTTAATTGACAGGTTTTTATTTATTTCTAATTATAGCCAATCTGTTTATGCGAGAAAGCTAACAACTTAAAAGTTTAAACAATTGCTACTCAATGACATGACCTGAAGGGGTTAAACTTTTTTTTTTTTTAAATATTTTCTATCATTCTTTTTATTGCATTAACATCTTTATGCTATTTCATCTTTTATTTATTCGTCATCATTTTTTATTATTATCTACCTTGTTATTGTTGCACTTACCCATTTCCACCTAACCTAACCAAGTTCATTGAGAAAATAAAACAAAAGAGATGTCAATTTGAAAAAAAAAAAAAAAAAATAACGCTGTTTTCCACATGCGGATAAAATATTACGTATTATTTTTTTTAAACGAAACAATAATAAAAAAAAAAAGGGGAGCATAAACGCATTGAAATCCAATGAAGTTAACTCCCTTCACGATTGTTGTCGTGGCGTGTTTAAAAACTTATTATTTAAATCGAATTATAAACATTAAACTATTATACAGTAGAATTAAATAATAAAGTTTTTTTTTTTGATAAACTGCTGCGGTATAAAATATCAATTCATATCGTCGACGGTATATATTAAAACATTGTTTCTAACGTACAGAACGACTGTTTATTTATTTATTTTTTGGTCCGGAAAAATGCTTTTATGACTCGGCAATTGCGGGAGATAAAGTGGTCGGGGGTGCATCACGAATGCAAATATTCTTCGATTTAAAGAAAGGGTTACATTAAAATGTGCATATGAAACAGGCCTCATTTGAATGAATACAATGCGAACGCGTTGATAATGGTAAACCGTTGAGGGATGGGGGATAAAGAAAGGGTGGGTACCCAGCTGAGTAAAGCTGAACACGAATACGCAGCACACGAAAATGACCTATGAGTCGTTTAGTATCAACGCTGAACAGGATATTATAAGGCTATGATGATAAAGTTATGTCGCATTCATATCTACTAATATGTTTCTGTATAAAGAAGTTTGATGTTGACAACAAAAGATAGGAAATAATACAATCGTCCAAATAAACCGACATACTTGCTTCAATAACCAGAATTTAGCATTGTTTCGAGAAGAAAAAAAAAAAAAACGAAGGAATATTATTTTTTTTATGGCTTTTTTTCGCTTATGCAATATTATTATTTTTTTCCTCCTGCGGAGATTTGAATTTGATTGTGCAAGAAGTCATCTAAATACAAAAGGATGGACGTTTAATACAAGAAATAACAGAGAGTTAGTGCGAATCAGAACGGTGACACGATTATTGCGTTGATTAGACTTTCTAAATGGCAAATTGTTGGCAAAGATAGGAACGCACCCAAGACATTTCGCACGGTTTATTTAATCAGCTATTAGCGACAATGAATAGCCGTTTCGACTATGCTGAAATACCGGAACTGAGATGTAGCGCTTGAACGATCTGCATAATTGATGAAATAATGAAGAGAAATGAAAGAAGATGAATAAATCACGACAATGCATTTGCGAGAGGAGAGGGGGAGAAAGAGGATGGGGAGGGGAGTGGAAATTAATGCAAAATTAATAAGTTAATTGCTGTTTATGAGTCGAGTGTTTGGAACGGTCGTTACGTTGAAGGTTTAATGTGTCGTAAAAACGCATTTCAACGAGGTTGGGTGCTAAATGAGCTTACAATAATTATTATTGGAAGGACAAGTAAAGTGCAAAACCTTAAAATTAAATAAAAAATAAATAAATAAAACAGCGAATTGTAGTTACGATGCTTACTGCATTTAATTCTCCGTATCATCAATAATATTTAAAGAACTGGATTTAGAAAATGTTATTTTTTTTTATAATTTCAGTTATAAAAGCAAATTCTAATAATGAAATTTGTATGTTTTTGTGCATTTTATCAAACGGTTTTTTTTTTATTATTTTAATGTAAGTTTAGAATTTTTTTATTTTTTTTTTGAAACACGCCCAGTTAATATCATATTTTTAATAATGGTATTTTCAGTCGATTAAGTTGCACTAAAAAGTCGAAATGAGACAACGATGAGTTTCTAGCATTTAACATAATTTAAAAGGGAATTAATTGCCGCGAGAAAAATAAGCAATTATATTATTTTTGCGATTGTAGTTGTGCACGCGCAATTATTTTTCTAAATGCTCGTCCAAATTGATTTAATCTGTGGGCATCGCAATGTTCTAGAAGCCTAACGTTCTTTTGTTATTTTTCAACCGGATATGTTGGTGATATTTACTTACACGATTTCGTGAGAGCGAAATTGGACCGTTTAGGTCTCATTATAAATTACCGTGAAATTAGCAGCAGCCATTGGCGTCGCTCAAGCGTGTATATTTTCAATGGGTGTTGCTGCCTCTTTATTTATAATTATTGTACAACTAAACGCACTCAGCATGCTATCCAAATCTGTTGCACTTCCATGAATACTTAAACAAAAAAGAATAATAACAGAATGATTTACGCGCATTGACCACCATTGTTTTGGTTACTGCATATAGCATTCCTCCGAAGGAATGGGAGAGGTGCCGCAGCATCAGCATGCATTTTCAATTCAAATAGGTTAAGAAATTCAATTTATTTTATTGACGTTTTTTTTTTTTTTTGACACGTTGAAATAATATTATTGCTCATTTTGGTATTCTAATAGTAATAATTATTGTCAGATTGATTATTTTCATAAATTATTTTATGGTGTAACATGCCCCGGCATTTAGTACCTATAATGTTGAAAATTGAATGGGAATACATGCAAGCTTAAGATTTTTGCTATAATATGAGCTCATTCTCATTATTTTTTCTCCACATAGTGTTAGGGAATCTGAACTTTTTTACAACTAAAATGCCCTAAACATCGACGTCATGCTGAGTTTGGAGCGCCCTTGTACATGTAAATTAATGTGAACTTGTTTTCCTCTTCTTTTTTTTTTTTTTTTTTAATAAAATTTCCATCAATACAAAATATTCGAGAATTTAGAGACTAAAGAAATTCCAGAAATAACTGAATTTATTCGGAATTTCATTATACAGTACATGTATAATAATTATTCGGTGTTAATAGCAAACATTTAACTACAGTATTGCATTTTTATTAAAAATGCTTATAAAAGTAGAAACATTATTTTAGTTCGAATGTAAAATTAGCACAGAATTTGATATAATTTAATTTTATACTAATATATGTACATGTAACGAATATTTAATTTTAGTTTTATCACATTTGAGTTGTCTAATAAATAAAAAAATAGAAAAGAATTTGAGAATTGTGGTTTTTGGTTGGTTGCAATGGAAAGAGATTCACGCTGACACAATGCATTCGCATGTTTTTCGGGTCTATACCTGAAGATGGCTGATTGAGATAAGTTTAGCTAGATTAATGTTAGTAGAAAAATGCTAGTGCACTGGCAGCATTAGAAGAAAAAAAAAAAAGAAGTGTTTGGTGTGTGGAAAGGGAGAGAGAGAGAGAGGGAATTATTATTTTTTTGGATTGGTTTGTTGGTCTCTATTGTATTGGTAAGGTGTTGTTGCCTCCGTTTGTTGGCGTATGATTGACACAGTATAAGGAAATACCTGCTGAGTTTTTGACTGTAGCCAATTATAACAACTAAGCTATTCTATCCGGATGTTTCGTGCTGATGGAAACTTATAATTGTATTTATGACAAGTCATTTTAACATTGCCTAATTTGTCATTTTGTTGACCAGAGAATATAAAAGCGTTTTGTTTTTGGTAATTCGCTCTTGTTCAACCGGAATGAATGATCGATGAATAGAAGAACCGAACAATTAAAAAATAACATAAACAAATTAATTTTTAGTCGGCTTTTTGGAGTTGATTAATCATTTAACTATTCTTGGTTTGATATGCATTTAACGTTTGCTTTTAGCGATATTAGTTTTTTTTTTATTTTTTTATTCGTGTTAGTGGTCAAGAGTGAAATGGTCAAAATATTTTGATGCAAATACAGTATATAATAAATAGGATCATTTTTAAATTTTCTAGACCTTTTTTATTTTGAGTACCGATACCATACCGGTACTGTAATTATTATAGTACTGATATAAAATGAATTCAAGACATTTCATACTAATTTTTTTATTTAAACTAAACAATAAAAAGTTTTATGCATTTTCTGAATTTATTTGATTGTAACTTAGAAATTTTCTGTTCTGTTATCTAATCGAATGCAGTTACTAAATGCAAAAGACCGTGAAGTAAAATTAAAGATGAAACATTTTATTGTTTAATTTAATTATAAACTGAATGGTCGTTAGGTTAATATGCGGAATAATAATAATTATTATAAGATTCGGTTTCTTTTTTTTTTTTTTTTTAACAAAAAAAACTTTCGCTATCGGATGCCTAATGAGCGTCAAATTATAAACATTGTATTAGTTAATTTAAATTTGAGAAAAATTGACTAAATGTCGTTGCTCTACAATTTCAACAAATAACTATGTTTTATTGACACTGTATATCTGTTTTACAATAACTTTTAATCTTTTTTTTTTTTCTATTTTTTTTTTGTTGCTATCTTGTCTTCGATCGAAGCGATAGCGACAAGAACTAAACTCGTTGCCGTATATAATAATAAAAAGGCTCGTAAAATTGTTTCCATCGCGAAGAGTAAAGGTAGCATCCGATTGGGTGTTGGACTGGGATAGCAAGGATGATTTACGGCCACACACAAAATTTATACAATATATTATGAGAGAGATACTGTAGACGTATATTTATTTATTTCCACTATCCTGATTCTTCAACAGGCACTCGCCCGCAGAACTGTAATATTTTAAGTTATTTTTTCATGGAAAACGTGCAGGTTATTAAGAAAACAATTTTTTAAAATAAATTTACAAACAAATAAACATGTCAAATGGCGCAAGATAACCAACGATGTATCACTTAGGCATTAAAAGAGTTCGATTGCCATCGAACTTGGTGGCAATTGTCTGATTCGTATGCGGAATGCACCATTCGATATTTTAAATGTCGCTGCTTTGTCACATTCATTACACCAGCTTTTGTTTTTACTGCGCTGAAAAAATGAATGCTTATGTCTGCCTGTTATCATGTTTATTTAACATTTTTCTTATTTGAATAAAAAGTAGAGTATATTGATGATGAAATTACATTTTCAAATGACATTTGTTGGAACAAGGTTTCGGTCAGCCTGGTCAGGGACCAATTCATAGGTTTTCATCGAAGGTCAAGGATACAACAAAAACAAGCTGTAAAGAACAGAAACTCATAGTCATTATAAAGTCTATGTAGGAATTGTAATGACTTACACACTTTTTAAACATCGCAATTATAAGGTGTTAAAATTGTCCTTAAGTCATGCAATTAGCGAATTACTGTCTCAATTATGTCTTGGCATTTTTATTTATTTTTCAATTCTCTTATCAATGAATAGGAAAAAGTTGCGTACTATTTTGACATTTACCGAAATTTGAATATCAAGATAGAAACGATTTTGATTCATAAGCAAGTATAAAAAATTTAATAAAATAACTTTGGAAAGCAACTACATTATTATTTAAAAAAGAATATTCTGCAATATGTAAACACAACATTTTTTCGTGGTCTAAAATTCACATCAATCTTTTTATTTTTTTATGATCATAAGTTCTCAATATTGCATTATATTGTACACTTATAGTTTAAAACAATTTTAATTGCACAAGTTAAATTTCGTATAAACCGCTATCGATATTAATTTTAAGATTAAAAAGCAAAGTTATCATTCTAAAAATAACATTCTAAATAAATAAGCAATGTCATTATTTTCATTATTTTTTATTTAAAAAATGCAGTTTTTTTTCCCCCTTCAAATGATAAAATTGTAATTAAATTTTGTTCAGCTGTGTGATATTATATCAGCCTACTAATGGCGTTTTGTTTATACATTTTGATTAACTGCAGCCCTGTCGTATGCAAGTCACGCTTATATTTGCTAACAGCTCCAGCTCAATGAAAATCAAATTTGCTAGCAAAATTCCCCAAGTTATAAATTGTATAGTCATTTAGAGCCAGTACGTAGTGTTTTATCGCAGGATGTTTTTCTACTTACTGTTAATATGTGAAGTTGTGTTGTGAGCTCAATTTATAGTTATTCTGGTTGCCAGTTAACCCCGAACAAACCGATTTACGGGACATTTACGAGTGACTTGACTGCTTCTTTTTTTATCCGCAAAGTGTTTGACCCCCAGTCGCTACAATTGCTAAGATTCTCTTCCACAAAACGTGACATAATCGCATAATCAGACGGGGTAAACACTTATTTATGATGGGAATAATAAAAACATCATGTGACAAGTTTATGACCAAGCATTTGCTTGTGCGCTTGCCTTCCCCAATACTAATTTAAGAAGCTCGTCATAACACTCGGATAGGCGAATTGCACTTTTAATCATTTTTAATGATTTTTAAGCCGATCATTTTAAATCGATTTAGAAGAAATTTGCCAAGTGAAAAAAACCAAAGGAAAAAAAAAAAAAAAGGTTCTCAAATCCGACTTATTTCAAAGTGGCGCTGTTGTCATATTTTTATTTCTCTTTCCGTATTTCCATGACGAACTATTCATTGTCGCCTAGTCATTACGTTATATCATTGAGCATTAAAATTGATGACTCTGTCATATTGAGAATCTTTAAAAAGGCGATATAGGCAATACCGGTATATTAAAAGATACGAATTGTTAGACACAGTTAGATTGGGGAATTAACAATGGCAAATATAAAAAAAATAGAAAATAGAAGTTGCCATCTTCTTTCCCTATCGTGGTGTTTGTAGACTTAGTTTATAGATGGCAGACTCAAGAAAACGACACATTACGATCGCATCTAAAGTTACATTAAATTCGTTCATTGAGAACGATACGATTTCCTCCGAGACACGCATCATTTCTGAAGCGCAGCCCATTATCTACATTTTATCCGTACCGCTATATAGGGCTACACTATCGAACCATGTACATACAGTATACACAAAATATACATACACTTAGAGACTTACGTAAGGATCAAAATTTATATTGCTTAGACGTATGCTGTTCGTATAACACAAATGTGCAACATCATTGACAGTTGAATGGAGATGATGCGATGAAAGGGGGAAGAAGAAAAAAAAATGCGAGTTTTATTTGTTTTTTCTATCCAAAAATATCGAATTACTTTCTACATTTTTGGTGCAGATTCGGGTGATGTCACATCATTAATTTTATATGCGGTAATTAAATACCCGTTTTCTTCGCAATCTACAAGGTGAAGGATTGGAGGGATAATAATTATTGATAAATGAATTGTAGAGAGCTTTCAATTAAGTGAGATGTTTATACATTTTTGGGTATTTTAAGTAAAAAAGGATATGCTTTATTATTTTATTAAATTTACTAATACCGTACTGTACATGTAATTGTTAAATTTAAATAAGAAATTTTTAATGACAGTACAACAGTTAAAAACAGCTTTTTATTATAAGAACAGTACTGTATCTTTGACGAAGAATCATTAAAATAAAAACAGTTTCACCGAGCCAATCTGCGTCAATTTGAAAGGTTTCTATGGACTTCTTAAGGTGGCGATGACGCGGTAAGGGCCTTTGATAGACCTTTATCAAAAGGCATATCATAAAACCAGTTTGTAAAGGGAAGTGGAAAGTAATCTTGCCTCCTTCTCATTTCGATTAAGGCTTATCCTAGGTAAACCGAATTTCAATTTTGCGTAGAGTAGACAGACGATTCACATTTTGTTAAGAGACAACTATAAAGATTTAATGCGCCAATCTATCTTCGATTGTATGTTACATCGCAATTAATTGGTTTGACATTTTAAACGCACTATCATTATACTTGAAATATAAAAATGAATATAAAGTTGCAGATAGAATAATTATTTATTCTGCGTACAACTATTTTTCTAAGTTGAATGTACTTGAGTAATGATTTCCCATAAGCCATAAATTTAAAACATATGAAAATTAATTGATGAATATATATTTTAGGTAACATTATTTTTTTTTCTTTTCTTAAAACTGCGGCAGACTAACTGGGCGTAATTATGTCGGAAAATATTTTAATGCTATCACTGCAATTTTTAATGCTCATGTTTAAATGATCTCTTTTAAACAACAATCTTCTTTTCAAATGCTTTGAGATTTTACTATAATTAAGCTCATATTGAAGAAATAAGGCGGAGAAATAAAATTAAAGACCGAAAAAAAAAATCGGTTCTTGTAATTACTTCTATAAGGGTTACTATCTTAGTTAAATGCCGGGCTTTTATTATCGCAGCACAAATAAAATGACTTCATTTCTGTAATGCTTCATTATACGCCGTAGCCTACATAAAGTCACATCTAATGAACATTAGGGCAACTTTTTATTCATTTGCAGGAAATAAAAGTACAATCGCGCAACTTTTTCGTTTGTTCTTGCTGCGCTTGTCACTTACCAGCAATTTCCGGAACGACTGAAGTCGGCAAATAAAATTTAATGATTTTTTTTTTACTTAATTAAAAAAAAATTAATTTCATAAAGACAATGTTAGAAGTTCCCAAGATTAATGAAAATAACGCGCGATTTTTTTAAAATGTTAACGATAAAATATCTTAAGATTATAAAAGCTTTGCACAATAATAATAATTATTAATGGTGGAGGTTCGAAATTTGGAACTTAACGTTCATTTGCTATTCGTTTATATTTTTAGCTTTTTATTGATTTGTAGCTTGGAACTGGTTCCGCCAGTGATATGGGAGGTAACTCGAAATGATGGCAATAATAATTATTACTGTTTGCGCAAAAAGTTTATTTTAACGAATACTTGTTAACAAGTGATTATTTATAACGGGCCATCTATTAAACTGTTTGGATAGAAAAATCTAATTAAATTTCATTGGATGATTTGGTTAGTAAATGAAGAAACGCTAATTGGCTGTTATTGGATGTCTAATTTAACTGGGAAGTAACATTTATTTAATTAAAAATAATTCAAAATTTATAATTAAATATCAAAAACGTAATTAAATAAATTATATTACCCTTGCATAAACAACATAAAATTACGATTTGACAAAGAAATACTGCGTCTGAAATTTTTTTATTAATTTTTTGATAATAAAATTTAATTTATAGGAACTCGTTATTTATTTTTTTTTTTTAAAAAAAATACTGATAAAAGTGTAATGGCTTTTTTAAAAAGTTGATTTTATTTATTTTAAAACTTATTACATTTAAATATGTTTACAATAAATTTAATTATTCTACCTCCATCTAGTTTATTATTTTCATAATATGAAGCTGGGAAAACTCGTAAAGGTGTGACGTTATGAGAAGCCACAAAGTGGAATTCCTTCAATGAAATTATTAAAATTAATAGGAAAATTAATTATGCTAATAAACGCATTTTTCCTGCACGCTTATACGAAACTGTATGATGTCAAACGTACTTTTGTTTTTGCATTTTGACGTCATGAGAGCATAATTATTAAGTAATTTGCTTTCATGGCGCCAAATTAATGGGGAAATAAGATATTAATAAAAAAAAACTTTTGTCATATTTTTCCTACCGGGTGTATGTGCCGGGTGTCCGAGATGGTGATAAATGCCTATTATTTACAGTATTAAAATAAAGACTATCAGAGGTAAAAACTTAAAGTTGGGCTGTTTTATAGACAAACTCAAAAGATTTTTTCAAAAAGAAATATTTCTCTTCTTAATTCAATATTATATACTCGTATAATATTCTCTGATAACCTCATACAATATTAAAGATATTTATTTTAATGAAAAAAAAAAAAACAATTTTTAACACCCTTCTCGAACACCCGGTTCTGTGTTTTGGATTTTGGTTTCATTGTTCTTACTTCCCATTCAAGAATTTCTAACGACAATAGTGTCAATAGTAGTAAAAATAAATTTTGCAGAATTTAACTCTTTGAATATTTTTGGACCGTTTACGTCTTGTATATAATAATCACATCTTGATAATACGTCTTTAAATTGTTTGATTAATTAGTAAACGATAAAGTTGAAAATGATAAGGTTTATTCAATTTTTATTGGTTTTTTGCAAATGTGAAAACGTTTGCACTTTTAAATTGAAGGTTGACGATGATAAGTCTCACTAAACTCTTTATCAAAATGTCCAAATTTAAGTATACGTTAGGTGACAATTGATTAATTGGCTTTGACGCGATTTATCTGTTTATAAATCGATGGTGCAGAGTTTGAGTTGCGACTTTGATCATATTGATAGTTGGATGATGAGTGTCCATTTCTCTCGATCGAACAACGTACGAAAATATTATTACAGTTGAATATTTAATAAAAGACGATTGGAATGATAATTGATAGCATCTAGAGGTGTTTTTTTTTTTTTTTGTTAAGATTTAACAGAATACTGTTTCATCATTGTGGTCTTCACATTGTAGTCGAAAAATCGGTTTGAACATAAAAACGAGTTTAAATTTATTATTTTTTTTTTCTTCAAAAGCGAAAGACATGCTGTGACCAATTGTCGATTTTAATATGAGAGTTGAAGGTGAAATTACAATGGAGTTGCGTGACCAGTCTCAGCTTTATTATCGATAACACATATCAGATGCCAGTTCATCGTAAACACTCGCATAATTTAGATGAAAGAAATTGAATTGCCGACATATATCCAGCCATTTTCAAAAAAAAAAAAAAATTAATAATAATAATAATTGGTTGCACTTGAAGCAATCAGCTCCACTAATCAGAATTTGCCAACTCATTTGTCTACAAATTGCAATAGTACATTCAAAAATTACATCATTCTCTTAATAATATGCCATTCCATCACTAACACTGAGCCTGGTATGCGGCTTGCAACGTTTTTTTCTTTTCTTTTTTTTTTGAATTTTTTTATGTATGTTATGTACGAGAGAGGCAAAATTTCTAAATTAAGTTGTTTTGGGTACCTTATGTATTTATACCGTATATGATCGATGTTAAGAGGTATGTGTTATTTGAGATGTTCGGATCACGGCGCCGTATTTTTAAACACTATAATGCTTTCTTCCCTGTTTTGGTATCAATAATATTGCGCAACCATAGTTTTCGGCGTGTAAGATAATAGACAGCCGGCGCTTGTTACGAGTTGATTAAACGTCTTATTGACAGATTATGCGCGCTTTTTTTTTTTTTCTCCCCTAACTTTTCACCGTACTCGAATTGACGTCGTATTTAGTTAAAGGAAGCGGTTGGTTCGAGTGGCCGACCGGCGATTTAACCACACCTGACTCGATGCACTTTACGATGATTTATATTGGCGTTACTTAAAAGAGCAACAAGCTCGCTCGCATTATCATACCTTTCGTGTGAGAGTTTTGCATCGCAGCGGTTCCTAAACTGCAGCCCTGCCGAAATACTTTTATGTTTAAATATATACACACATTATCATCCCGGGCTGGCATTGTTAGGAGAAAACACTTTATGCAATCGTGTAATAATTTAAAATTCTTGACTCTTCGCCTGGTATAAAAGCCACTTACTTTGAGTTTAGTCCGTATATTTTTGCTTGTTTCTTAATTTAATGACGATTTCATCCCCTGCTGGGTAATGAGTGAGGATTTTGGGCTTGGTATGCTCTCATGAAACCTTGTTGGCAACTTTATTTATTTCTTTTTTACTTTTTTTTTTCTTTCTTTCTTCGTGTTCTTGCCTGATGCTTGAGAGAAGAAAAAAAATATATAAAGTGCGAGGGGGTGAAACTCGGTCTTTTTTGTGCTGGAAGGTGAGGAAAAATACAAGCGCCGAAAATGAGAGGTTTTTGTTTATATAATAAACAATAGAAAAAGTGCGTATTTCATCAAATTTTAACCACCTACTATCTTCATAAATAATTATTAAGGAGATAGATTTAGCGTTTACTTTGATGAAATGTAAATTTTACTTCAAACAATCAATTTTTAGACCGATTAATTCTGATATACTCGTACATCTTTTATTATTATTATTTTTTTTTTTTTAGTAACTGCGTTTTCTCTTTTTTTTTTTTCGTTGAATTTACGACGTTTGTTATCACTTCACATTTTTAAATTACGGAGCGGGATATCAACCATCTGGCATGCGAAAATCGCCGGGGAATTAAATTTACAATTTATTTGTAAATTTAATAAGGGAGGTTGTTATTTTTAAAACATTTCCTACACTTGATTTGTTCTACTAATTTTAAACGAATTTGAAGAACGTAATTGTAAATTTTTTGTGGAAAAGTTGGTTTAAGTACACCATGGTTTGAGTGTGTACATTATTATAAAAAGAGAGGTTTTAAATTAATTTTTATTTGAGATGATACAAGTATTGTAGTATACAGTAGCGCGTTCACGATTTTATTTCGGATGGCTATGAGGGGTTGAAAAATATGGAACTAAAGCAGTGCAAGATCAATGGGCAAATCACCTTATGACAGAATTGACATTCAAGTAAAAAAAAAAAAAATGAAAAATCTAGATTTTTGCGAGGTGCGAAATGTTTTCCCGGCTTTCCGGAAAAGAAAGGGTGGGAGAAGGAGTGTTTAAACATTCTAAACAATTAAAGAATAATTATTAATGTCTATCATTTTGATTACGACGTATTACATTATCGGAGCATTTTTTAAATGTCCAAATGAATTATTTAACTTCATTTAAAATATTTGGGTGTCGTATTTGTTATAAACTTCAAATAACTTTGATTTAGTTTATTAAATTGCAATTTTATTTTCTATAATAAACGTTTTTATTGTTATAATTAATTAATTGAACACATTATCCTTCTTTGAACGTATAATTAATACTGTATCTCCGAAATCTTTAATTTTTTTGGTTTATTATTTTTAATGAAATATTAAAACTTAAAGCAATTTTTAAATTAAAAAGTTAACTAGATGTATTTTGTAATTGGGGGTTTTACAATATACAAGTCAGTGGTCCGTAGCCGTGACGGAAACGCTGCTAAGAAACTTAACTGTTTTTTCCTCGGATAATTGGTACCTAAATGCACTATTTAAGAAAATAAAAAGCATCTAAAGCTTTATTAGCAAACATTCACTAGAAATTTGCCATCGAAATTGACGTGAATTGAAGCCTTGAGGGCTCATGTAGCACTGCTCTGGATTGCAGGGCGTGGTCCTGCCTCATAACGCAAACCTATAATTTTTCGGTTATTAAACCCCCTATGCGAACAAGTGTTAGAGGGCTGAAATGTCGATCATTATATTGTATATTCATTTGCAATTAGGTTTCTAAAGGGCAACTGCAGTGTGTGGCAAAGCATTAAATTCCTATATTTAAACACAACCGCGGCTACTTGATTGTCATCGACTTTAGTTATCTACCAGTCTGCCTTTCAAAAATCAAGTTAATTTCAGCTAAAATGTAATTAGGGTATAATTAAATCAGTTTATAGAATTTTAAACTAGTTCCAGAGTTATCAGTCAGCGACTTACATGAGTACAGCTGAACATGAGACGTTGAGATTATGAATAAGCAAAAAAAAAAAAAGATACAAACGTCAAATTAAAATCATGCTCAGTGGGTAAAGAAGACCAGGTTGTCTAGAATTGTGCTTTTTTTAAAAAAGATTTTAAATCAAAGTGTAAAAGTAAAAAAATTGACAAAAATATATTTTTATTTTTTACCAATATATTCCAATTTATTCCAAAATAAAAATCAATCTTAGATTTTAATTTTTTTTTTTTTTAAATTATTAAACATCTCTAATTATTATTATTATTTTTAAAATCAAAATCATGTTTTTGTTGATAACTTACTTATACAATACAACAATTAAATTTTAATAAACATTTTACTCGATCAGTAACAGTATTGCATTTTCCAAACATGGATTCATTTGAATTATGTACAAAGTATGATTTATGAGGCATCATCGAAATATTGATTAAATTTTGGTTTCATGAAGTTTGATATTAATGAAATTAATAATATGATAAAACTGCATTTGTAAAAACAAGTTGTATGTCAAAAATCTTTCAGGTTTTTTTTATTATTTGATTATTTTTAATCAATAATTTTGCAATGTCCATAACATTCTGCCTTTAATTCCTTTCCTTCAGAAATAATATTAATTATTAAGGACTTGCTTTTGAATTTTACAAATGGGATGATAGGATTTTTTAGCCTAAAAATAATATTCTATAACAGTTTTTCTCTACTCGATCAACACAGAAAAATTTAATTCATCACTTTACTATGAAGTCTGCCGAGTGGCACAGCTGGGATGGACATAAGATTGTTTATTGCAGCTGCCGCACGGCATAGGGAGAATGGCATAAGGTTCTGACCTAAGACTGATGGGCATAGCCGCATAGCTTATTATAATTATTAAGATTACTTTATTTTATATCAATTAGTAATGGGTTGGAGAACAATTATATTCTAAGTACACTGATTATTAGTTGTTGCCTAGTTATAATTATGCACAATAAAAATAAAATAATATTACTGTACAACGTAGATATTTTTTTATAGAAGTGAAAGTTAGCAAAAATAAAAACTAGATTCAAAAATATTTTTAAAACTGCATTTTTGCTATTAATTAAAATAATAAAAAATAATACTTATTTTAACTGATTGAAAAAACGTACAGTACAGTATTGTAATTAACAAAAATTCCATTCACTTTTATACAGGTGGTTCCCTATACAGAAGGCCTACATTGTACGACATAGCCTACCTTACCTTGATAGCCTACTGTACGCTGAAACAAACTACGACATCAGTGACTCCCCCTAGGAGCTTTTTGATGTAAAGTAAGCGTTTAGCACGTGGAGTGTTTTGCAAATGAAGATTTTTAAAAGTTTTGGATTCTTATAGTTTATCCTTGGTTTGTTAAATTGAGATTAATTTATTTTAGGAAATTAATATTCTGCAAAGATTACCAAGAGTTTTTTTTGTTGACCGTCGTATTTTATTCAAAGGTATGTTTATAATTTTGTCTATGAAATCTCCATTATGTTGATAATAATTTATTGCTGCTTTGATGAAATTTATTTTAGATAAACGCGATGGCGAAGAAAAGAACTAATCGCAGGAGTAAGCGAAAATCGGAGACTAAGATTTCAGCATTAAAGAGTCCAGAAAAATTAAATATTTTCGAACTGAAGCATGAAACTAAGAGGAAACATAATGTAATTGGTAAAACTACGACGCGGTCAGAAAAAGGTTATCCCGGTTTATCGAAATTAAAGGGAATTGAAAAGGTGGTTATGTCCCTCTGCAAAATAGAGTTGGAGAATGTTTAATTTTTTTAGTGATATTTTTTTATAGAGGAAAAATACATTGCTGAAAGACTATAAGAAAATTAGAAAATCTAATACATTTGTTGATAAACGAATTGGAGAAAATGCAAGCGATCTTACTTTGGAAGACAAAATGCTTGCTAGATTTGCTGCTGAGCGTCAGGTAGTTTATTGAAATTTTAATTTCTTAGTAGATTTGATAATACAGTTTATATTATCATTAGAAACATAGTAAAAACACCGGAGTGTTAAACGATGAGGAAGAACTGACTCACTTTGGTCATAATTTAGCGTCAATCGAAAAGTTTGATGATATTAGGAGCGATGACGACGACGAAGAAGACAGATTAAACGGTATATTACATGTATAAAACTTTAAATACGAAGTTGAATAAAATAAAATCGTATAAGTTTTATATTAAATTATGATTTGTATTGTATTAGATGAATTTGTTTCGAATGCAAATTTTGGTGGATTTCTTGTTAAAAAGGATGAAGCGTCTTCTGCAAAAACCCGAGATATGCTGCTTGCTGAAATAGTATTAAAATCTAAAGAGAGAAAAGTAATATTAGTTGTTTGATTTATTAAAAATTGAGTTTAGTTTTATTGGCATGTAATTATCTTAGGAATTAAGACAAAAAGAAAGAGAAGAATCTGAAGTCATTACCGAACAGTTAAATGATGAATGGAAATCAGTTCGAAATTTAATGGCATCTTATAAGGCAGGAGGTGCATCTGGCGCAAAATGAGGCGAGGCACGACTAATTTACATTTATTTATAGAAAAAAGTGGACGATGATTCAGAAAAGACTGGACCTCCTTTACAGTACGATATCTTAGTACGAGAACTGAAGTATGAAAATAAAGCGGAAGTAAATTTATTTTATGATTTTGAAAGTTGTTTCTGTGCCACCATAATTAATTATTGTAATTTTCAAATGATGATTAGGCTACTACACCTTTAAAAACTCTTGAGAAGTTAGCCGAAAAGCAAAAAAAGAAAGAAAAAAAATTGGAAGAAATGTTACTGAAGCGTATGGCAGTTGTGGATCCAGCTGAAAAAATGCTTTTTAAACATCGATCAGCTGACGATTTGGATGACGAGTAAGTTTGCGGCTCGGAAAACATAATCGAAAGGCAGTCAATAAATATTTTTTTTTTACAGTTTTTTGCTTGATGGCGATATTGATGATAGTAAGAGTGAAGTCCTCAAACCTCAGCAGGAAGATGAAGACGATGTTGAATTTGGTATTGAAGATTCTAATGAAACGAAACCATGTGAAACAATAAATGGTATGTCGAGAATAATGGCAATAGTTTAATTTAATATTTGAAAATTGTATTTATTGTAGATGAAGAAATTTTGGAAGCAATAGATAACTTTATATCCGCTTGTAGAAAAGAAAATGAGTTAATAAAATTGCCTATCGATAGTTGTCGTAAATCTGCAAGCATAACTATACAAAAGGAAGAGGTAAATCCCTACGTTTATAATTGTGATCAATAATTTTCTTAAACAAATTTGTATACTATTTTAGGCTGATGAAGTTCTATTGTTAAACGCAAACAAAAACTCACTCGAAATCTTATTTCAAACTTTACAACAATTAGTGGAGCGGTCGCCAGTTTCGTCAGCAAAAATGATTTTGGTGTTGTTAAAAGAAAAACGAAAACAATTTCTTAAAATGTTTCGAAAGAAATCTTTAAGAAGAAATCTTTTATTTGATATGGTAAGTAAAACAGTATTTTTTTATAATGCATGCCATATCTATTTCAAATTGTGAATGGCAATTTGCTAAAAACGTAATATTACCTGTATTTATAACATACGAAATGATTTAATTTCAGATAATGCTTTTTAAGATAGTGAATTTACTTTATCCTACATCAGATTTTCGACATCCAGTAACAAATGTGGCAATGTTATTTATGGCTGAAATATTATTAAAGGTATTTACAGAATGTTGCATATTAAAGCAAAATTTTTTTTTTTTAAATTAATTATTGTTAAAATTTGATTTTTGAATTTATTTCTAGCTTAATGTAAACGTTTGTTCTCATGTTTTTGTTGGAATTTACATATGCTGGTTGTTTTCCGAAGTAAGATTAGAATATTAATACATTATTGAACAATTAACACCTCAAGAATAGTTTGCCTAATCTAAAAAAATTTATTGATTTTCAGTTTACTCGCTTATCGAAACGTTATGTGCCTGAAACGTTGGTGTTTTTATTTACACTTCTGGATTCTTTAACAAACAAGATTCTTGCGAATGCCCCTGAGTCAACAGCAACAGAAAATTTAAGGTAAAATTTATTGAATTTGAGAAATAATTATGTTTCAGTATATTTATTTTTGTTGTATTTATTTATTAAGACGGGTAGCTTTAAATAAATGTCTATCTCTCCTCGTCATAACCTTAAAAGAGCGTCATTTTTCGTTTTTTGATAAAAATTCTGATAAATTGCAAAGTAATTTGCTAAAATTGCATCAAACTGATTTTCCTAGTAATATCAAGGTAACTAATTCACACTGAAATTTATTGTTCGAAAATAATTAAATTTTGAATTTTTTGCAGGAAAATATCAACTCACTTAAACTGCTGGTTGAAAATGATAATTTCAAACGGAGAAAACTTGCAATACAAAATATTCGCAAATACAATTTGGAAATGCTTAATCCAAGGTATGTTAATTTTATTTTGTTCGTGATTGACATTTTTTACTAAATTCAATTGGATGATTAATTTTTATTGTAGATTGAAGGATTACAAAGATAAGAAGCAGATTTCCGTTAAACAATTAGTGCGCAAACATCAAAGTGAAACGAAAGGTGCTATGCGAGAAATAAGAAAAGATAATAGATTCTTAGCATCCCAACAATTTAAAGAGCAATTTGACCAGTGAGCACATTTATTTATTTTTGTTTATTTAACATTTTTAACCGTGTAAATAATATATTTTTATAACTTTTTCAGAGATAAAGTGAATAAAAGAAAATTGAAGGAATTTTATAGTAATGTGGCAGAAGAAAGCGGATATTATAGAAAGAAGGCAAGGAAATCGGATTAAATTAGATTTATGCGATACGCAGTAAAGTAGTAAGTTTAAATAATTATTTCCTTATTATTTTTATATTTCGTTAATGGTTAAAATATTTTTGCAACTATTTATCGAGATTGCTCCCATATAAAGTTCAAGATTTATTACTTTAGTAGTTTGAATACGTGGGTTTTGCGAAATTGCTAGGCGTGATGGTGTAGAAATAAGTCTTTTCTTTAGGAACTGTTTGTTGACTATTTGCAATTTTTGATTTTCGTAAGTTAATGGAATCGCTGTTGTTATAACTGATCGCATGAACGGAATCTCGCTTTGTACCTGGTTTTTTAAAAAACCTTATCGCTGCGCAATCGTACCAAAGATATTCAAGTCCTAAAATAACCCAAGAAAGAGCTATTCCAACAAATATGACAAAAAATATTCCTCCTAGAAAAGAGTTTATAAAAATTGGATTTCTATTATTTCTTAATTTTCAAAGTTAACCAATATTCTTCAAGCTTATTCCTTCGCTATTTTTATCATCTTCGGGACACTGAGCTCGGTACGGGTTGTTGCTCCACCATTTTTCTTTCATTATTTCCAAAGTTCTGGAGTTTTGCAATTTTAATATTCTATAAATTTAATTACCGGTAGCATAAATTTTTGATGATGCAAGGAACATAATTATTGCTACAATAATCTATTTGTTCACAGTACCCCATTGATAATTGTTCTTTTAATACGGAGCCGTGGGATACAGCTAAGCCAATTGGTCTTCGACTGAATTCTTCTCCAGAGGAGGTCAAATCACAATCCTTCATTAAAGCGTAGTCAACTTCAACGCTATCCGCTAAGAGATGAAAGACGAAATATAATTATTGCAAATGATTTAGAATTACAGAGAATTTTCATGCAGTTTTTGTAATCTCATTACCTAAAAGAATATACCCTTGCTTTGTAGTTTTTATTTTTTCTATTCCCGTTTCAATTGAATTTGGAAACGTAGTGTCTTGCATTAGTTTCCACATTTTCGAATATTTATTTCCAACTGGATAATTCCACACCGAATATTTTTCTTTATCGTCTGAATTAGTATTACTAACAGTCATTTCTTTCCATTTCCTATTTAAATGTATCGCATTGTTTATTGTAAATTAGGCAATGATTATTCTAAAAACGTTTAATCTGTCTGTCTGTCCAGTTAAGGCGTTTTAGATTTTTTTAAACGTGATTTATTTTAAGGGAATCCCAATAGTTTTCATTGTTTTAACTTACTCAAAAAAGTCTTCTTCGATGTTGGACATTTTTTCAAAATACTTTTTAGTTGAAGAATTGTCAACTGCGGAATATTTAACTAGATATTGATTGGCTAAACTATCGATGGAATCAATAGCGTTTTCTAATCGCGCTACAGTTAAAAAAGCTGCTAAATTTGCCGTATACGATGCGATAAAAACAAAGCCAAATAGCCACCATGTTGCTGCAATTAGCCTTCCAGAAACACTTTTGGGGGCATCACCGCTACCTAAAAGCATTAGTGTCAAAAGTGTTAATGTTTACTGTAATTACTGTATCATATTACCTTGAGGTGTTAGCGATGTCACACAAAACCATAGTGATTCTTTTAAACTGAATATTCGCTTTTCTTGGTCATTTATTAGTTGTTGCTGATTGTTTTGATAGCTAAAAGGGCTAAGTCGATCAATAAGCCACAAAAGAATGCTAAATCGTAGAGAATGATTAGGCCGTTTTGATTATTTTGCAATTGGTAGTTACCTGGTCGCGAGATAAGCTCCTAATATAGAAAACCATACATTCGGTTCCATAACAGTTAAAAATCGGAACAACGACGATTCTGCAACAGATTTTTTCATTAGCATTTTTATTCCTATCAAATCGTAAAACGGAATTGTGTATTCAATTTGGTCGTCTTCCATTCCTGAGTATAAAGCAGCCAATACAATATCTGCTCGCTGGAAAGATTTTTTTTTTAAATGAAATCTTAATGGTTTAATAAAATTGAGATTTTGAGAGTACTTTTTCTTTGAGTTCATCTAACAAATTTTGAGTTGATGAAGTTTCAGTATTATTGCTATCGGTTAGGTCGTAAATGTCGTAGGAAAATTGAATTATTTTCTGTAATTCGTTGATTAAATCAACGCAGTACCCTTCATAAAATATTTTCCCATCAGAAGCTACTCGGCGATAAACGAAAGGTGGTTGCTAAAAATTACTGATAGTTTTACAAATTTTTAATCTCCATACGAATAATTGCCATTTTTACCTCCATAGTAATAATTTTGTATTGTTTTGTTGGGAGAAAGTCTGTTAGTTCTGAATTAAAAGACAGTGCAGTAGGTTCAATAGACTGCCAAATTCCAATCTAAATCAAATCAAAATTTTCATCAGTAGTTTGCTTGCTTTTAATCTAATTTTTTTTATTTCAAGGAAATTAATTAATTAAAAGTTTAAAATTAGTTTTAATTTATTGAAATTATTTAGGTAGGTTTACAATGTACCGGTAGCACTTACCACATCGTTTCTCGTATTATTTGCGATATTATTTATTAATTTAATAGAAAGCTGAATATCGTTGTATAAAACATTCTCACTATCTGAAGCTTTAATAATTCTGTCGAGCTAAATAATTCAAACATGAGTTAAATAATTTTTTTTTAAATACAGAAATGAATTGCATATTCAACGCTTTTAATTAACTTAACTGGAATTGAAGAGAAGGTAGAATTATTATTGTTTATTATGACATTTGAGCAATTATTTGACTCCGATATTTTGGTACGATAAATTTGCTGGAGACCAATTTTTACAGCGTTGTACAAATAGACTTCATCAATCTGCGAAAAAATATTAATGATGTAATAATTTACGATTAGTTATTTTTGGTTGAATTACTTACATTTGTAAAATTGTAAATTTTGAAGTCTACCATTAAATTAATAATGGGATTTATTATCATTGCTGTTGGAACTAGGAGCTCGATTTCTTGAGTTAAAATATCCTAACCGAATATTTTAGATAGTTTTAGAATAAACTTTGGGAGTTCTATAACATATTATCAATTAATGCAACCTTAGTTAAGAGGTACCAAGCGAAGTTTCTTGAAAACATTTTATATTCTTTAGCCTTAAGAAAAAGTTTAAATCAAAATTAATGAACAATGTCATTGTTAATTTGCAAATTAACTAACCAATTGTACTATTTTAATAATATTTATTGAATTGGCAGCAATAAAATAGTTAGCTATATCTATGGCTTTCAATTTCTTCAATGTATTATTAATAGCTGATGCATGGAATGGTACTATAATTTGTCTTACTTCCAAATTAGTTAAAAGAACAGCGTATTTAGTAGAAATTTCATCTGCGAATATAACAAAAATAATATAAAATTGTGAAGTTATTTAGCGTAATTGGCCCGCAAATTACAAACCAAAAGTATGGTCGAAAAGAATGGCTATACTCCCCAGGCGTAAATGCTTTGCTATACTTCTTATAACGGGTATCATCATTTCTCCAGGAGATTTGATCTAACATGAGATCCCGGTAATTAATTATTTGAATTGTTATATTTCTTTGAGGTTATGAAATTCAATCTACCTTTAAGCATTCTTTTTGATCAGATTCGGAATTACAATAAGGCGTTGACATTATTACCGAGGTTTCATTAGCTTTAGAAACGTTTAAATAGCTGAAGTCAATAATTAATGAACTTTCATCGACTGTGTTATTGTTAAATTCGCATACTAGAAAAAGCTTTTCTTACTCTATTTTCTCATGATAATTTTAAAAGCAAAAATGAGATAATAACTTGACTTACCGTTTCCAACATCTTCTAGTTCTTTAAAATTAATTTCGGTATCATTCGCTTCATTTTTAAAGTCGGCAATGGCTCTGTTTACGGATTTTTTAAGCAAATTACTGTTGAACCCATTTTGGATTTTTATTTTTAAGTCTATTTCGTTCAAAATTAATACATAATAATACAGTAATAACTTTTTTTTTTTAAACAAACAAATTCAATATATTGTCAAATCTTACCAATGTTCATTAGTACTATTTCAGCTGCAAATAAAGTCTTGACTAATATTAAAATAATTTGGAGATAAAAAATAAGTGATCGGCGCATTTTTAACTGTACAATCGGCTCTATTGATTGTAACGATAAATTGCATAACAAAATGATGTTTGCATTTACACGTATTTTGAATTTGGAGTATTGTTTTGAAATAGCTCAAGAATAATATATGTGGGAATTTTTTATCTGTACATGGAATCGCCAATATAATTTAATGTCATACACTTGATTCGCACTCGAGTTTGAGTGAAGATAAATGCATAGGAGTGTGAATAAAGCTCATAAAAATTTAATGGGCAAAGATCGATTGTGGACAGGAATTCGAAATGGTGGGAAATGTATGTGTCGCGTGCATTTGGAACTTTTCAAAACTCTTATTTTCCAATTTGATCGATGCCTAAAAAAAATAAATTTTTAAACATGGCTTAGGACTTTAAAAATTTATTATTTGCGGCATTAATTAAGACAATACTCGAGGATTTAATAATATAGTAATTATGTTATTAGAAAGCTCTGTTGCTGAAATGGTACTTTAAATTTTGGCAATTAAAGTGTATATATATATACGGTACATTTTTAATTTCTTTGACGAGCAATAATTATTCCTATTACAGTGTTATCATTTTTTAAAATTTAGTAAGCGCTATTTTTAATTTCAGCCAAATATTTGTATTATTCTACTTAACGATTCTATTAAAAAATTTAATGCGTAGGCTAATGGATTTACGGTAGCCCTGTATAAATTAAATAAAAAAAAAATTAATAAATTTTAATGACATTGGCGCAAATTCTATTTTAGCAACAGAGACACAATATATGGACAGCATAATTATGTAATGTAATTTTTATATTTTGCGCGCAAATAATTCACACTAAATTTAAATTTCAACAGTTAATAGAACGTTATCGTCGTTAAAAGAAGCGTTGGAAGTTTTCTCCATAATTTATAGTGGGACTAAAAGTTTAAAAATAATATAAAATTTGTGGGTCATCGTTTTGCAATTGTAAACGTCGTCGCTTCAACTTGCAGTATATAACTGCGATGGAAATGATTTTTGTTCGGAATGCGATTGTTACTTCATCATCATGGGTAATTATAGCGTCGCTATACTTTATGAAAAACAAGCTTTTGCTTTTTTTTAAAAAAAAACAATATTAAAATTATTTAGCTCTTGATTCTTATTTCTTGTTTCTGTTGGCGGTCCGTTGCGGCGGAAATTGATTTGGGAAATTATTCGAAGGAACAAACTCCGTGCATTGACGTTTGTTTAGCTGATATTAATATAATTAATACGTTCGTTTCCTAATTAATTTATTATTTTAGTTGGATTGTTACAATCAAAGCGATTTAAAATCTAACATCGCTGTAAAGAATTGGTCACCGAAAGCGCTTAAAAAAACTTTTTACACTAAACGGAAGTCGAGTAATGGAAACTTTAATAACAAACGACAGATTAATATTCAGCAAATACCTGCTATTCCGACTATTTTACCTTGGGATTGTTATCGAGATTATGCAGCTAACAATATGAACATTGAAAATGTAATATTACATATTCAGAATGTAAGCAATAATATCATTCAAAAGGCGATCATCAGACAAGGCCATTTGAGTAACGCCACTTACCATACAAGGTGGCCACAAGTATTTAAAAATGTGATAATGTACAACATTACCATTAATAATGTTCGAATCCTCTGCCCTAATCCTCAAGTGATTCTTGGAAATTACGTAATTAAATCGATTTTAGGGGTGAGAGGTTGGAATTTATCAATCAGTCGATTTTATATGTTTCGAGGAAACATGGAAGGTGGAACAATTGATTGTATTGAAGAAGCAGATAGGTTACCTGGTGGGTTTGTTGTTTTGCCAATTGTCTCTCCAGAACCGCCCCCTGAACCCACCATGCCCCCTGGGTGGCCAGTTCTATCCGGGTATCCCAGCTTTCGTTTATCAAATTATGCACTCAATGGGCTTTATGCACCGTTGTTACAGCATGGACTTGGTGAAAATGTTTATGATCCCAGTGCACCTAAAGAGCTACCAGCTGGGATCAATCCCTTGGAAACAAATGCGCCTCAAGGCCCCAATGGACAATGGGCTCCCCTATTTGCCCCAAATGGAGAAAAAAACCCAGTGAAAAGAATTAATACACAGCGTTTCCCAATCGATGACATACCTCGGGTTACTCGGGTAATTCCTCAGTATCATAATTATCCACAAGTTCCTTTCAAACCGATTAAACATATACCTTCTCCAACAATAATTCCTCTTGATAATTTATTACCATATAATATAACGTATTTGCCTCAAGAACATTACGGCTGTGGCAAAATGTATGGACCGACGGGGTTGTTTGGCCCCTATGGCCATTTTGGGGCTTTTGGAGCAAAAGGACCTTCATCAAAAATTAACCCATATGACCCTTACGGCTCTTATGGACCAAATGGAAAATGGGGAATTCATGGAGTGTATGGGCCTTTTGGTTCTTATGGAGCATATGGACAATTTGGACCGCTTGGTGTTTATAAAAATTATCCAATACCACCACCGTCTGAAACTATTGATCCTTATGGACTGTATGGCCTTTATGGCCCTAAAGGACCCTATGGACCAAAAGGTTCTCGTGGGCCTTTTGGTTGTTTTGGAGCTTATGGAACGCGAGGCCCACCTCCAGGTGTAAATCCATATGATTTACATGGGCCTTATGGACCCTTGGGATATTTTGGCCCTAATGGACAATTTGGGGCAATGGGACCAAAAGGTCTTTATGGATCTCTAGGACCTTACGGACCTGCTGGTGCATATGGAGCTCATGGTTTATATGGACCTTTTGGGCCATATGGGGCGTACGGGCCTCATGGACCTCCGCCAGGAGTTGATCCTTTCGCATCGAATGGCCCGTATGGAGTTTGTGGGAGTCACGGAATGCAGGGAATGTTAGGGCCAACTGGCCCTTACGGAGCTCATGGTAGTTTAAAACCAACAGGAGCAGTTACTTATGGAAATTTTACATGGGGAGCTCATGGTTGGCAGGCGGCAGGATTTGAAAATTTACAGAATTTAAAATTAAACCCTAGGTGGCCTCCACCAACGTACGATCCATTTTATCTTTCTTATTGTTCATGTCTTAAAGGGCATAAACACAGTACCAACCTTAGTAGTAACCTAGAAAATATTTTGCAATGTTACAAAGACAACAAATTCTTTTATTTGCAGGAAATAAAATTTCCCTGTCCGTCTGTCAGTACTGAGAGGTGTTCCAACCCAACGACAACTCCTTATCATGGAAGAAGTTGCCGAACTACCATCATATGTATTGATTCAACTTCCTGTAAATATATAACCAGCACATGTTTTACAACTACACCATATTGTACCACTACTAGGCCATGTCGGCCATCAATGTTGACTTGCATCACATCTTCAATATGCGTAACTACAAATCCATGCCTGAAAACAACTCCATGCATTACGACAGCATGTCCCACAACGACTTGTCCAATTACAACGTGCCCTACAACTACGTGCAAAGCTACCACTTGTCGTAAAACAAAATGTCCTTTTGGTAAAACTACCTGCGGAAACACGAAACGGTTTCTTCCAATTAAATTATTAGGGAAGATAAATTTCAATTCAAATGAAAAATAAGTAACGAAATCATAAAATCAATTCAAATTTGCGTAATATTTTACAATAAATAAGTTAATCAACATACAGTATGCTGAATGTTGATAAATTCACGACAAAATTATCAACGCACGTCAATATACTGTAATAATAATTGTTGTTGGAAATTTTAAGCGAAATTAATATACCGTAATACAAATGAATTAGTGAAATAAAAAAAAAAAAAATCGAAATATAGTATATGTACGTATAGTAGTGGGTTTTTTTTTTTTTGTAAGCTATAATTTACTCATTTCTTTAAAGTTAAACAAGTCTTTTGCTTAATTTCTGGTCGAAAGTGATTTTTGAATAATTTATAATACATTTATCTATTATCGATAATGATGAACGTAGCTATATAGCTACTACCTAAAACTATTACTGTATTTAAATAAGAAACTGATTATTATGTTTACTTCTTCCTTTGTAAATTGCGCTTTTAAATATTTAAAATGACCGTTACATTAAATTTTAAGTTGAGGACATTGGAAAATACAACATTATAAAATAAATATTGGACGAGAAGAATAATATTGGATATTCATGTACAGTAGATGGCAAAATATTTGTAACATGTTAAAACGTGTTTCTGTAGTTCAGATTTTTTGTCTGTTAATTTTATCAAATTGTCACAATAGCAGTCAATCAAAAAAAAGATTCTCAATAGGTAAGCATTATGTGAATTTTAAAAACATAATTATTATATTCGTAATATATGCAGTACAAATATAACTTTAATTTAAAATATGTGTGTAATTGCAGATATCTATATTGACGATGAAGGAACTCATATTTATCGACGTCTTGCTTCACAATTTGATCTTGAACTTCGTTATATATCAAAAATTAGTAGTAAAATTGAAAGAGGTGACATTTTTATCATTTTGTTTTTATATTTTAATTGTAAAATTAATTTCATTCACTTTACTGTTCTATTATATTAGGTGGAGAACACAATGGTTTGTTTTCTATATCGCCTTGCAAAGAATTTTTAAAGCTAAGTCATTTAATTAAACACGGAACTTACGATCCACCCATCTCTCTTTCCATTTCGTTGGAATCTTGTTCTCGCAAAAATCAAATTGGACAAATTCAATACGTTTTGCCAACAACCTACAGTGACTATTTTCTCTTGTTCTTATCTGATTTTGTTCGAGTTAATGGCCTTTACAAAAAATGGGAGACTATGAATTTGATTTTTGATGATAATTCAGGTTGTTTTATAATTATTATTACTGTATTTTTTTTTTTTAATATTAATGATAGTGGTATTTTATTTTTGAATTAGTTTTTATAGTGAACAACATTATACGGTCCTCTCATTCGTCAATAAATTATTTTAAAACTAACGTTATGTTTCAAACCTACAAGGTAGAACAATTGAATATCAACATACAGGTTAACCAATACCTTCAACATAATATTGACAGTTTCGGAGGAAAGAATTTCGTAATATTTTTAGATTATAACTCTTCTATTAATGTTTTAAACCAGGTATATTATCTATCTTGTCATTTCTAAAATCTAAACTTAATAATTAATTTTGGTATTTGTTTATTAGTTGGAGTTGACAGCCAATCGTTCCAGTAGTTTTATGTTGGAGTCCAATTGGGTGTTTTTTATTACAAACTCAAATGGACCCGGAAAGTTGAATCTAACGCCGTTCTTTAAAACTGTTTTCAAAAACCTTGCCGTGGTTATCCTTGGACAACAAATAAACCACTCGCAACTAAAGGTAAGAATATAATTCGTATCTATAGGCTTTATTATTAATATTTGTCTTATTAATTTTTTACTCAGTTTCAGAATAGAAATTTATTGCAGTGCATTTCTAACAATGTTGATAATGGTTTCAATTTAATAAACTCGAATTCTGGTAATGACCTGTCAAGGAGATTTTCAAGGGTAATATTAATTTTCAAACATTTCTTCTATAGCAGAGTTAACTTGTCTAATTAATCTTTAGGTTTTTGAAAATAGTGGGGTTTGTTTTAACAATATTCCTCCTTGGATCATCTACAACGCCATAAATACTAGTAAAACCGCAATTTTAAACGCTACAAAATGGATACCAGGATATGGTTTTGACCATTCATTAAAAGGAATTTTTATTAATAGAAAAACGGTTAATGCAGTCACTGTTAAAGGAATTATAATGAATGTATGGAAATTTAAGATCCGTTTGCGTTATATTAGAACATTAGAATTATATAAACGTTATATTATAACAGAACTACTGTATTATATTTTATAGGATCCTCCGTGGGTAACCCTAAACAATTGTTCTTCTAAAAACATTCAGGATGTACAAGGGATTGCCATCGAAATCGTAAAAGAATTGCAAGCACGTTTAGGCTTTCAGTAAGTATTTTTTTGAATTTACATAATTATTGTTTATTTTCGAATTTGATTTTACCGCATTATTATTACAAGAATTATTAAGACTTTATCTTTAAAGCATGTAATCTTTTTAAGTTTAGAATTGGTTTGTTTGCATGATCTTGTTGGCAATTGTTCGTCTAAATTAGAAGACTATTCATCTAATTGGAAAATTGTATCTTCTTTACTTCTACAAAAAGTTCGCTACTTTGTTAAAAGAATACTTCATTAAAAGAAGACTTATTGTAACTTTATTTACAGAAAGCTGATTTGTATATTGGAGCTGCCGTGATTAAACAAGAACGCAGACGAGATGTCGATTTTTTAGATGCATTTTACTTGGAAGAATATGTTATAATAAGTGGGAAACCAAAAGTATTACCCACCACAACTTTATTAAGTGAAACATTCACCAAGGAGGTATGTATACCATTATTTACAGATTATTTTTCAATTCTTAAAAACAGTTTTTTTTTCTTTCCATGTTAGGTTTGGCTATTTTTATTAATTATTATATTAATTGTCATTATTTCGCTTTCGTTTCTTCAAATATTTTATCTGAAACGCAAAGAGAAGTTCAAGATTAATACATTCTTTTTTTCAAACAATTGCTTGACAACGATTGGAGTTCTTCTTCAACAAGGTGCATAAAATAAATAGTTAAATTATTTCTCCATAATTATAATAATATTATTGCAATTCAATTTTGTGTTTTTCAGGAGTAACTTTGGCAAGCAGTTCTCATTCGAGTCAAATTTTATTTGTGACTTGGTTGTTAGCCTCGATTGTTATTTGTGGATACTACAACGGAACGCTCTATTCATTTTTGACTATGCCTCGGCACACGAACGAAATCAAAACTTTGCAAAATTTATTTAACGAAAAGGGATTAACGTGGAGTATAAACGAAAGGGACCGCGTGGATTCTACTATGTGGGTAAGTCACGAATTTATATATTTTAAAAATATTGAGTTGATAAGATAATTATTGAGGATGCATTTAATAATTAGGAGAGCAACGAAACCGAATTTGTTATGTTTCGAGAGTATGCTACTTTTCACAAAAAAATTGATTCGAAGTTGTTGGCGAAAGTTAAGGAAAGACAACATGCTTTAATTTCGAGATTAAGTTTGGCACATGAGGTGCTTTATCACGACAACTTGAAAAAAGGATTTAAAAGCTATGTTATCGGAAATCCATTGTTTTATGATAAAGTTTCATTTGCTCTATATAAAAATCATCAGTTATTTCGACTTTTTAATGAGGAGTAAGACATTCTTAAAATCTTAATACTGTAATTAGTTTATTTATATTTTTTTTTTGATCTTACTTTTTATTGAATTACAATTTAGACTAATAGACATGCTGTCAACTGGGTTAATAACAAAATGGAAGCAGCAACACTCTTCACAATTGATGTTCAAGTTTCAAGTCAAAACTTCGCAAACTAAGTTTTTGATTCTGAAAATGTCTAAACTGCAAGGCGCTTTCTATTTGTTAATTATTTGCTTAAGTTTGGCTTTGTGCTTGGTTTTAATTGAATGCTGTATCAAATCAAACATTTCAATTGCACGTAACTTTTGCAAAATGAAACTGTTTAAAAAGTATCATTAATTAAATTACTTGCTTAGTTAACAATTCGGTGATTCGGCACTGTTAATATTTATTAGCGTAGTTATTATAGATTATCTTATTAAGGTGCACAAGCTTTTTATATGTTTGTTGCGAGTGTGCCCATTGACCTCTCAAGTATTCAGTGTTAGCCTATTTCTATTTACAGTACATTTTAACCGTTGGCAGTAGACGGTTTTTTATTTATAATTGTTTTATTGAAATTAAAAAGTGGTTCGCAGTGCAATAAGCGGAGAGTGATTAACTAAAAAAAAAAAAAATTAAGTTAAGATAAACTTGTTTTTCACGTACATGTACAGGTATTAACAGGCGAATAAGGGAAATTTGCTTGTAATAATGTTGTTTGTACTGTATAAAGCTGGATTTAAATCTTGTTTTTGCACCAAATGGGGTTGAAAATGCTTTTTTAGGGGAATAATAACCTAAGCAAACACTACATTATTGTGTAGAATCTGGTTTAGTAATAGAAGTGCAAAATAAATTAAACTCAATATTAGCAATGTTGGAATTGATCCACTTCCGGGAGTAAGATATTGATAATGATATTAGCAGTTCAATACTAATGGGCAATGGTAAAGTTAAGCACTTCTCAAGTGCAGCACTCAATAAATTACATGTTTCGAGAATAAAAATCCGCTATTAAAATAATTTTTTGAATGGGAAAAAATGAATTTTGGAAGTATAGCCGGGGCCTCCACATTACTGTATAACTTTTAGGACAGAAATTTTAAAAAGTCACTTGCTTTAAAATTATTTAAATGATCGACACTTAATTTTTATCTTTTTTAATTTTATAGTTTTCACAATTATTGAAAGTTTCATTTTCTGGATTGTCTTTCACAATCATGGTCTTAACAATAATTATTGGGACTGTATTCAACGGGAATTATTGGTTATGTCAGCAGCCATTTTTTTTCTTGTGACGATCACCAATCGCATTGAAGTGTGACGTAAGCCGCTCCTGGCCCTTGCTTACGTCACTACCCTCTAACTGCGCATCGGACCCGAAGATTCATTTTCTTCGTGGACGTCGGCAATGGAAGTTGTGTTCGTCATTGCAGGACCGAAGAGGCATCCATAATTGTGCGGTAAGTTAATTTTTTAATACATTAGCTTGGTATTTTAAATTAGTGTAAATAAAATTATAGAAATAGTGAGTGGAGAATCATATTTAATATTAAATTTTGGAGGAAATGTTTTATGTTTATCCATGCGTTGACCAAGAGGCACTCATTCCACTCTCCATTTAGCCACTATTTCAAAAGCGTAATAACTTTTTTAATTGATTTAAAGTGGTTGTAAAAACGCGATCAATTAATTGAAACAATTTGTATTTTTTAAATCGGATAGGTTTTATTATGAGAATTGTTTTAATGGCACGTGTTTCTTTGTTTTCTAGGCTCGAGTGGATAGCGATGATGGCGGCTGCGTGCAACAATCGGCCATTTCTGTGATCGGTAAGCGGCTTTTCTTTACATTTTTAAACTTTGCGATGACGTCATCGAGAATTTCTTCTCGTACCTCCGAGCTTTTAGATGAAAAAAATCAAATTCGTTTTTGATTTTTCCAACCACGCGATGACATTGATTCATTATTGTTTTTTCTACTTTATTTTGTTCATCAGCTGCTTTAGTGATTATTAAAAGGCGGTTAATTATTGTTTTATCAATCCGAGAATTTTGATTTACCGAAAAAACCTAATTGAGTAAAGTCGCAAATCCAAGGTTCAATACAATCTGTAATATGGAATTTTACCTCATTTAGTGGAAAATTTACAATTACTGGCGCGGTGCAATTTTCTAGTTCAATATCTGTTGTGTGTCTAAACGCCGTGCATACACAAGCTACGATAATTACGGAAAGTACATTAATAGAGTACATATTTGGAATAAAGTTATTTTTTATTATATAGGTGTTAGATATTTTTAAAGAAAGTTAGTCTTTTTTAATTAAATGTAATTCAAATAAATGCATTGCATTGCAAGCATTTTATCATTAGTTTTACTTTTCCAAATAAAATAAACAAAAAGCGATTTTTTTCATTTCTTACTGTATACGTGTATTGAATTAGCTTATTCGAGTAAAAATAATTAGCAGAGGGATAATTAGCATTAATTTTCCGAGAAAATGTTTTGTTCGTGAGTTGTCCACTCGCTCTTTCTTTCTATTTATTGTGCATATTATCGCAATCAATAATTAAGCTGATTTTAGAGTGGTTGAATGAATACCGTAATAAGAATAAAGCAAGTGAGGATTAAAAAATTTTTTAGAGAATATCTTTGTTTTCGGTGCTGGGCAATTAGCGGTTGTTTTTAAATGTCGGTTTTTAAACATTCGCTTTGTTTAAAGTGATTAAATTTCATTATCGATTAAAGAAGAGATTTTAAGACAATTGCTTTTGTTGTAGATTGATATTACGTTAATTAATAGTTAAACCAATTTGTGATCGCAATGGCAAAATAAATTTTTAAGATGGATAAAACATACAATCTTTAATATCATAAATTTTGGGGATGGAAAATCTGGTTTATTCTGTACATTTAATTATTTTGCTGTCTTTACATTTTGAAACATTGCGATGACGTCATTGAGAATTTCTTCTCGTACCTCCGAGCTATTATATGAAAAAACCAAATTCGTTTTTGATTTTTCCAACCACGCGATGACATTGATTCATTATTGTTTGTTTTTTTTTTCTACTTTATTTTGTTCATCAGCATGATTATTAAAAGGCGGTTAATTATTGTTTTATCAATCCGAGAATATTGATTTATCGAAAAAACCTAATTGAGCAAAGTCGCAAATGATTGACCGAAAAAAGCTCGTGGAGTAAAGTTCACTCAATATTACGGCTTTCGTTCCCAAGGGACTTTACCCACCGAAGAATTCTCTACGTGCGAATCAAATGAAATTGTATCTTTAACCGATGTTCATTTTCTCCCCCTCAAAAGTGTTTGATTAGTCGGTCAATTGCGCGTTCCCTATTTAAATCGAAACTTCATCTATGGTAAGCTCTTTTTAAATGTTTTTATTTCAATGATTTTTTTTTTCTTATGTTGAATTAGCCAAATCAAGTAAAAATAATTCGCAGAGGGACGATTACCGTTGACAGTTTCGAAAACTTGGTTTTTTAAAGTAATGAAAACTTGAAATGAATAAAGAGCGATTCAAAAGGGGGATTTGGTTGAAATACACGCTATCTATTTTTTTATTCTTCCGGCGTCCCTTTCTCATTAGTCTGAATCAGTTGATAAAATGCGATTGATAATTTGGGTATACCGGTACAACATTTTCGTAATTCGTAACTAAATGACGTGCATTGCTACATTTTACTGGAAAAATATTCGAATTTGATTTTAAAAAAGCACACTGTATTTGTTGTTACTTTAAAACTATTACAGTCGCATTTTAATTGGTCCCCCACTCCCGGTTTCGTAATTTTTCTTTTTCAATTTTTGAGATTTGATTTTTCATCAACACTATACATGTATATTAATATTAACGACTGGTCCAAAAAAAATTTATTTAAAAAGTTTAATTTAAATTGATCATTTTGAAGACGAGGGATTTGGTTGTATGCCTTTACCCGCAGTAGAATAATACGTTATTACATTATGCAAAGCAAAATATCCCCCCTTAAAAGTCTGATTAGTCTGTGAAATACAGTGCGTTCCTAAATCGAACCATTCGATCACAACGAAACTTTCATTTAACGGTATGCTTTTTTAAATATTTTTATTTCGATGAAGATTTTTTCTTTTCGTATGTTGATTTAGCTTGCATGAGTAAAAATAATTAGCAGAGGGGGACGATTACCGTTAAGTTCACGAGAAAATGTTTTGTTCGTGTGTTGATTCGGCTCTTTATCTCTTCATTTATCGCAATCAATAATTAGGTATCAAAATTAAAATCGAAGGAAGCAATTTATGTTTTGAATCGGATAAAAAATTTTTTGAGGGAATTCCTTTTTTTTTTGGTGCTGGGTGCATGGAAAATGCGTTGGGCTACAACAACACCTTCGGCAATTGGCGGTAGTTTTAGATTAACATTAACATTGTCGGTTTTCAAACATTCGCTTTGTTTAAAGTAATAAATTCTTTAGAGATTAAATCTTTTATTGTTTAAAAGAAAATAAGATTTTTTTTTGTTGGTTTAATTATTTGCCTAAGCGATTTTAAAATTTATAAATTATAAAATATCAAGGCGATTGCTTTTTTTGTTTGATTGATATGGCGTTAATTTATGACTAAACCAATGGCGGCAATGTGTATTCGCAATAGCAAAACAATTTTTTTTCACTTGGATTAAACAAATTCAAACTTTGAAATCATTGCAAATATTTGGGATAGCAAAATTTTAACGCTGATTTTTTTAAATATATATATCTTGGTTTATTTTTCCACACATTTGATTATTTTTCTCGACTTAAGTTTTCCGATACTTTTTTTTATTTTGTAATACTATACTTAAAATTCATTTTTTTAATGGTTTGAATTAAGGCTTTGGTAATGAGTTTTCATAATTAAACGATAAATTTACAGTATTTCTATGAATATTTGGTTGATGTTCACCGAATCACCGCTCGCTCATTATTTGCAAATTATTAAGATGTTTTGCCTTCTTTCATCATTTAATTGATTTCTAAGTTGACAGACGGATGAATCGATTAATTAATTGCTCAAACGCTTTTCAAATTTAAAATGATTTTCATATGGTCATTTCGATAATGGTTTTTACATGATGCAAAAATTAAAAAAGCTAAAAAATTGTTTATACCGGTAGTTCCTAGCGTTTTAACAACAGTTGTAGGAGAAACCTAACCTGGCGATAGATGCGATTTAAGTTAAAGTAATTTTTTTCTAATAAAGCACACATTTCATTTTACTCGGACCACTTTCAATCGGTGCTTTACAACAACAACAAAAGCTATTAATCGGTGGAGTTTAACGATTCGAAAGTGGCTTAATAAAAGATTAAAATGTTC